>DWIY01000874.1:0-11357 GCA_018248615.1 Erynnis brizo brizo
TAACCTAAGGCTCTGATTTCTATTCGGGGGGATTTCTTGTTTTTTATATAAATTTAATCGGTATCGTAATAAAGAAATTGATTGTTGTGTAACTTCAACAACTACTCTCCTTAGTATAATTCACCATGAATTAAATGAAAATAAATTAATCTCACGTTAGGTTTTACATTTTCAATATCAACTTTTTTAAATTGAATGGACACATAACAAAAACAACTGATAAAATACGATAAGTAGACATACATAAATATTAGAAGATAAAGGATTAACATTTATCACAAAATCATAATTATAGGACCTTTATTTTTGTACAAAAAAGCTATATTAAATGATTGAATCTACTTCACTTACTTACTTACTTACTATGTAGGGGGTAACAGCCACTCTATGAGTATATCATTATAAAACGGATTAGGCAAGTCACTGTCTGTCGTCATACTTAATGCCAATTAAAAGATTTAGAATTGAGAATCTTTGTTTGTGTCTGACTAATGCGGACCACTGCGACAAGCCTTAATCATGTTCCTCTTATTATATTTTTAGGGGTCCGTATTGAAAAATATTAGAACCCATGTATTTGTCATTGTCCTTTGCCACACTAAAAAGAGCCTTACTGTTTCTTTCAGCGAGAACTTTTTGGAAATAAATGTTTTCATTCACTTTATGCCACCTAAGTGCATCAGATCAAGTTCAGCTTTCAAATATTTTAATTGATTCTTTAAAAACGGTAAAAAAGGAATTTACATAAATATGCCTTCAAAAATTATACACACAAAATAACTTTAAAAAGAGCACATTATTTTAAAAACATAATAGCGACCGCTACTTGACTTGCATTAAATTATTATATATGTATGAATTTTATTTATGAATAAAAAATAGAATAATGAATAAGAGACAATTATTTCAAATCTAAAATTAAACCCTCCTAACGCGTGTCTACTCGCACTTGGTCCGGGTTTTTTCATTAACATACTTCTGTCAATTGTTTTTGAGATTTTTTGTCCGACTATTGTACGGAGATCAAGTGTTTGTTTCTCTGTCGGATTTGCGGTAGGAAAGGTAGATGAACTTATGGTGGCATTAATTTGTCAGCCTCAGCATTCGAATGACGCCTTCTAATGAGCCCTAAAACTGAAGAATTGGAGGATGAAAATGTTTACTTTGTCTAAAATAACTTTATTTGAAACGTCATTCACAAATTTAATCCTATTAAATTTTGTTATACTAGAAAAGAAATAAAAAGGAAAGAAAGCGTTTGTTGTTGACTGTTACTTAAGAAAGATGTTACAAAGATTATAATAAGTTTAGAACAGTCTACCCTATGCGGGCATACAATAATTATTTATCTTACATACATACTAAAACTTTATTTTACATTTTATGCCAATTACTACTTACTACTAATTACTAAACGAACTTATTTCAATGTTTTAATCATTGATATAAAACATACATTCAAAGTAATTTAATTAAAAATAAATCCATAAAGCCTAAATGAAAAAAAAAACAGCTTATACATCACTTCGGACTGGAAAACTTTTAGTTAGCATTTTAATATTAATAAATTTTACATAATAGAGCTTAAAACGTATAAGAGAAAAATAAATTGAAAAGTGCCTCCGAGACAATTGTTTCCCTAAAGAAGCAACACACTCCTTCAAAACTTAAAGAAAAAAATTCACTTTAGTGCTACGTAGTTACGTACTAGTTTTATAAGAGAAGGCTCCTATTACTTTTTATTATGAAACAGTGACGTCAGGTGAAAGTAAAACCCAGCACTCGTGACTGTTAAGAACAGTATAGTAAAGTGAGCGATTCCTTCAGGAGTAATCATTTGTGATCTGATCGCCACTTATTAATTGGCGTCACATCCGATAGCAAGAAACGTTCCTCAAACCTAACGTTAAAGGCTTAGGAACGCAAGGAAGTGGACTTTCCATCTGCTTTTAAAGTATTATTTTAGAGAAGGGAATAAATGTAGCATTTTGGTTCAGGGTCTACATTTTATAACTCCAAAATTTCAAATGATGATAAGTTATCTCACTGACTGCAACACGTGTTTGACCTCAAAAATAATATAAATGATTTTTTTTTGTTTAAACTAATGATCGCCATATTCGAACTCACGAAAAACTACATCTGAAAAGTTCCTCTCCCATTCCTTTCAAGACCTTTTCGGGCATAATTTTTTTTATTGATGTTGTGTCAACTACTGTTGCTGATGTTGACTATTGACATTGTTTACCTACTAAGAAAGTCTTACGGCCGTACTCACAGACATTCATAAACGTTAATGATCCCTTAAGTAATTATAGATGACACTTATGTCAATAGGAATAAAGACGATTATTTTTTCGTTAATGAACATTAAAGTTAAATGACGTCTCTGAGTGCGGCCGTTACGGAGACTTTCTAAAAGTTCTCAACTCTCGCTCACATTGTGAGTCTTGGTTATTTCCCGCTAATTCCCGCACTGTCGTGTCTGCGATATTGTATTTCGTCTGCATTGTGTACGGCGATATTAATTAACCCTTCTTAGGCAAACGTTGACGAACATTCCTGCCATACTTGACTAATAATCCGTCGTGACCGTTTAAAGGTTAAACCGTAACTGTGGTATTTCTGTTTCGTATTGGGATTTCTTGATAAATTAAGTTAGGTGCTTTACTACTCGTAATGTTCTTATCCTTACATTAATTAAGTTGGAGTTTTCCTCTATAATAACACTTTTTTACAGATATTTTTTACGTAATAGAACAAGATTCACGCGAAGTTGTAGCAACTATGGCTGTTATTTAAATAAATGCCAATATTAATATACTTAATAATATACTTAATAATTATTACAATATTAATATACTTAATAACATTTACGTAATAATTAAATTTTCGAGAATAGAAGTCATGACTCAGGTAAATACTAAAACTTTCTGCAAACAAAATTATCAAATGAATGAAACTGGGCCATACAATAATAAACCTGAAGGCCTTACAACAATAATCTTACGAATGTCACCCAAAAAATAAACGTTATATGATTGTACTCGTAAGCAAAAGCAATGAGCAAAAACATTCCTTTCTATCCATCGTGTTCAGTCAACTGTACAAAAAATCATTGTTGAACTGTTGCTAAGAATAACTAAGTTAACAACAAACTAAGTAAAGACGTTAGACAAGCTTCCCAGACTAATTGGGCAAACTTCAAATTACCCGATTCGTTAATTTGAAAGCACGAAGCATTTTTTCTCACGGTCTTCACAGAGGTACATTAGCAAAATGCTGACCTTAGAATAGGAATAAACATAGAGCGTCTTTTTATGTAAATTGATGAAAGTCTATTTATTTTTTAATACTTACCCTTGTTCGAACAAAATAATGTTTAAGTTTTGTACATACAATGTATATCTCCGATATTTAAATAACTTTATGAATTTCAGTTCACATAAAAGTAACGATACTCGTGGGGGCTTTTAGCATTCCAGCGCTACCAAAACAAAGACGTATTACATTTTCTTGTCCTACTTCAATCAGGAGGAATACTAATAGTTATAAACCTTATTTCAATTATTGTAGGCTGCGTATTGAGCCAGGGATAAATAGACAATACAAAACTATGTGAGTACTCACATAACTGAAGCCATCGAAGTGCGCACTCCATAAAATATTCACACTCTACGTTTGAACTTTTGTACTGTTTGCCGTTTAGGTGTTAAGCTACCGTTCTAGAGTTAATAAATCACAACGTCAATGGATGGTGAGTGGTCGGTAATTATAGAAATTAAGGTTAAGTAACGATTAACCGCATCCTTTGTTCTTGGCGGAAGAACGTGGGTTTGTGGCGCGTCAACGTTTAGTAACGTAATTATTCATCTCCTAATGAAGCATATTGTCCTTGTAGTAGCCGACTTTACAAACTTAAAAGACGAAATACCAGAAAAAATTGTCTGTGCTAAAGAACTAATTAGGGCTTTGTTAGACGATACGATTTTCTTCGTGGATAAAGGTTAAATGTGATTTATTGCAATAACTTATCGTATTCGTTATCGAAGAAAGAAGAGAGGCTTAAAAATAACAAGGAGTAAAACGTACATTATGTGTGCTGCCTTATACGAATTTCAATTTTGCAATGTACGACGTACGAGTAAGTATGTACTTAATTTTGAGACCTTTGTTGTTTAACTCCAGACTTAATTAAAGCAAATCGGGTACCCAATAAACTCAAGCTTCAATTTAAAATGTTATTTCAAATACAATCGCGCATCTTTCAGTAAAATATAGGTCCTGTATTCCAAAATCCCACTCATTTGACACTCAATAAAAAAGTAATTTATTTCTCTATACATTGTTAAAAATTCCCAAGTCATATTTCAAATTGTTAATAATGAGCCTGGTGCCTGACGGTTCGAGATCGCGCTAAGACTTCGATCTAAAGAGGCTGCATTTGCATAAAATCATTAGTAAGCACAATGCAGTGCAGGCAGGGACACGGGGCGAGGAACACCTTACAACTTGCCGTGTAAAAATTTCACCTGTAACGATACACAAACTGAAGCGCGATACATTACCATTCTAAACATCGTCGACAAAACTCATAAAGGCCTTACGCGTCAATGTATACTGCTAACTGATGAAGGGGACGTCGCATATCATTTAGTCAGAAAAACATGGACGGGTCCGCGAGCCGCCTCTCGAATATGATTTATCATCGTTCATTAGGCGAGTTTGTCCGCAGCGACAACAGATGGAGCTGATAGCACTTGGCAGGGTGGCCTTCTTGTTATTATTTTTATTACCAGTTTTCGAAGAATAATACTTGAGGAATGTATCCTTTAATGAACCACCCTTTTTGGTTGATATGATGAATAGAATTAATGTCCCTTTCTATTGTCGATTGGTGACATCTCCGTGCCCATGTATTTTGACTTGTATTGATGCGAAGTTCGACACTAAAGGAGTGGGTTCTAAGAAAGATTCGAAGATGAGTGCACCGGTGTCATTATTAATGGTGACATCGCTTGAGCGTCATTTAAGAGGTGATTTTTCATTAATCGTTAACAGCTGGATTTTAAAAGTAACTTAGGGATCGCGATAATTAATCAAATAAAAAGCCCTAATGCATTTTAAAACATAATGATAAATAACCCTAAATTTCTTAAATACAAAAGAAGAATTGGCATTTCGAGGACTCAGTATTTTAATTGTTTTGGTGGCATATGAAGTGTTTTTCTTGGCTAAGTATAAAATGATTGAGGCAGCCCTGATTATAAAGCTAGTAATAAACATTTTCATAGTCATTGTGAATGCGCCCAGTAAATCCGCTTACCATTTAAATCCCGGTTCTCGCTGGACAAACAGACAATTCTTAAAACTGCATCTTTAACACCGTCGTTGGTCGTGTTTGGAACGTAATTAAAGGCCAGTCGTGAATTTGCATTCGTTTCTGAGAGTTCGTAGCGCAAATCAAAAAAAGAGCTTTGTTAATTAGCATATTGTATTTGAAATGTGACGGTTGGCGTGTGGGGATTCATGCTGCTCAGCGGTGGGCCAATGTCAAGATTTTATGAGCCCCACCGTATGGATATGTCCGATCCGTTTTAATATTACATTTATTGTCAACAAGTTATCGATTGTATAATTTGTCGAGGACTCATACTCTTGCATTTATTTTTTTGTAAATATCATGACCTGGCGCAATTACTTGCGAGTTTTGAATCTGTGGGTAATTTGTTACTTTGCCATTAAAGTTTGTAAGCTAAAATATAGTGGGATGATTTCGAAGTAACCAAATTATTGATATCTATCATACAAATCCATTATACTTATAATGTTTCTAAATAAACATAAGTAATATTGTTTTACACTAACTCTAGTTTTGTATGTGAATCCAGGTTTGGTCAAAGCAATGAAGTAAAGCAATAAACAACATCTTTCCAGGTAAAGGATCGGGAATTTAATGAATTAACTTGATACTCTACTTAGAATAATGGAATCAATCCAATGTATACTAGAATATGCCAAAATTCTCTATTCTCATTTTAAATTAGGTATAAAATAAGCTATGATAGAACTGCATGAAATAGAATAACTGAAATAGTGGCATAAACCGCCATACAAACTAAACACCCAGCCTTTCACATACAATTCACCACATCCACACTATCCCAAAGCTTGAAAGCAATCGTGATAGCTTCAGTTTTGTGTCTCTGTTTTAATTAATTTGGATCACGAAGTCGCCACTTCGGGCGTCACGACACGATGCTACGGCCTGAGTGACACACTTCAAAATGTCACCAAATAGGCTTCGGGGTTATCGGCGATCGCTACTGGTCGCTTGTCCCTACCCTTCGACTGTCATTCTCTGAATCGGTATTTTACATGCAAGGATTAACTGTTACTTGTAAGCCGTAAGCCGAGATACTTTTGAGGTTTGAAAAGCATTTTACTGTATTGAAACAAATAGTAAATCGATGGATAGCCGCTGTGGTTCTAAAAACTTTCACACCCTTAATAATGTATACAAGATCGAATTAACATAAGTTGAAACAGCTTGGAAAATAAAAGAATTTGAACCATAAAATGAGTCATACCTACTACAATATTTCATAATGAATTAATCATCATTACCTACTGTCTTGTATATTTAATTACCAACTTCAAAAAAATATTTTGCTACATTCCTGACAATATTGTTCATACTTTCACAGCATATTCTAGTAATACATTTAAGGAGGAAAGGTTATAATGATTTACACGTTTCGTTTGACCTTTTAAATTAGATTTCCTAATACAATTCGTTGAATAACCATAAACAATTGTAATAGCGAGACTTTATCTTATCCATCGGTGAATATTGTAATGAGTAGATTATGATATTAAAAACTTTAAAGTTCTTGGAAATATCAATCAAATCATTCATATTGTGGGAATTTAGGCTATCACACGATCGGTGCACGGCTTTAGTGTGTGATGTCGTAACGTTCCAATTAGGTGCTCATTTGTGTCAAGCGTGCATTGTAAATCTATTCATTGGACGTGAACAATCGACTCATTGTACTTACGCCGTTCATGCTTTAGTTTTGGACATTCACTCGCTCAGTGACACTGTAGTAGATACCTCGTTATTTTATTACAGTTTAACTCCCGAGGATCAATAGATTCAATCACACCTCGGTTAGCATAGAACACTCCCATCGAACTAAGCCAGGCGGACAACAATGGACCGAATGCCATAACATCATCAAACAATTTCAAAATCTGATCCTATGCATAACGAATGGAGTTGATAAATAGTTTGAATTAACCGATTTAATGCGGGTCACCCACAGCACAGTGACTTGCCTGAATCGTCTCGTAATGATAATTGAACTGGCAAACACCCAGCTAGGACTATCGCCACGATCTATTGAGAGCCGACGCTGGAAACTCTATGACTTGCGCTATTGTATTTATGATTGTTTCTTTTTTATTTTTTATTCCTTGTCTTTCGACACAATCTTTAGCGTTCTGATTAGCTTAGAGCTTTACCGCTGTGAATATTGTTTCAATGGAATGCTTGTGAAATTTAATTTGGTCATTCGCTATTCGGGACGCACGCGCAATTGATTTTCCTTTCTAGGTATGAGGACGAATTAGTCACAGATGATTTTTGTGTTTCGGGTTTTTGGGGTTTCTTTTTTAATGCGTCATGTTTAGATTCGTTCATTATTATGTATGTGACGTTATATTTAAATTTAACTTCATTGCTTAGAGGTAATAGGATAAAATATATCATACACTATTCTACTATTCTAAAATTTGAGATAATGAAATTGATTTCTTTGAGCATTAAAGCATTAAGCAATTTAAATACATTCTAATTTCATCAAACAAACCAACTGGTCATTCGTGGGCTGATCAGACGAGACAACTTTTTGCTGTTCATTGTTCTAAGCTAAGCTTTTGATTAAGTTTTCGTAATAAAGAGAAACAATGAAGTGTATTTTAATATAGATTAACGAGCGATGACTTGACACCCCCGACTTAAATCTAAACAAGTATTCGAACGGTTTGAACTTGTGGTCCTTACATATCATGATGACTAGTGACTTTATCAATTTTCGATCTTATGTTTATGTGCAAAAGACTTTACTAGAAGCTTTGGTACGTGAAATATCAGTGACTATCACCTTCCTATTTATTTAATCTTAATTAACGATCACTGTGCGATTTAAAGTCTCATTATTAATTTCGTATTATAGAGCATTTAAATAAATGTATGGATATGCTGCATTAGAATTAGCCCGAAATATATTAATATGTATTAGATACAGCCTTTTTACGTTATTGGTTATTGGGTTCTTTGTTAGGATATTATGTTAATATCGTAGCATTATTAAGGTCTTTGTTTATATTGAAAAAGATCTAAGAGTAGATAATCAGAAAGGAAATGTAAATAATCTATTTCTTATCTGATTTAGACTTTTGAGTTATTCTTCTAGGAAATTTGTTTCAAAGCGTAAATCACATTATTTAATTTTCTAGTTACTAAATATTAACATGTCTAAAAAATTGCCAGTAATACATCTTTCTCAAACATCTCTTGATTTGGTAGGTACGTATTATGTAGCTATTTAATTGTGGTTTTGTGTTGATATAAAACATTGTGGTATTATAATGATGCTTATCTAATGGTTCATCCCTGATATAATATAATTATGTGTATTGTTACTTTTGTGTCATAATTATCAGTCTTTTCCAAAAGCCGTCAAGAAACTATTTAAGAAGATTCTTAAAATACATATAATAATCTATAACAAGTACATTGCATGTCACTACTTGGCTACATACGCACGTCGGCCATCACTCATTGTGATATATGTGCACGTTTAATTTCTTCAAGCGACCAATAAAATCGTCCAATAAATATCCCAGAGCTTCTCTTTGTTGATGCGTTGTTTCGGATCTTTTACGACCCTAAGGATTGTTTCGGTTTTCGTATGACGACATTTTAGTGCCACAGACCTTTCCACATCTTGCGATATTAAAAACCTTTAGGCTTTCGAGTTCAGGTCACTGTACCTGTAGGTATTGTTCATCGTCTTGTTAGTTACCTATATTTTGTAGATTTTCAGATTATTGTGCATTTAATAATATAATTGATAGCACGTGAGTCATACCCATTGTTTAACAGTAACTATTGTGTCTATTGGAAGGTAAAGCGTTAACGTAGTTCACAATAATGATTAAAATTAGGTCTTATTTATAAATATTGTGCTTATTACTATTTTGTTGTAGACCTATCGATTGCGCCACCATGTAAGTCAACAACAGTCGTCTTTTTTATATAACTACTAAGATATGATACGTATAACTCGATAAATTCGAAAGTGCGTTTTTTGTTTGAATTTTGTTTTGTGTTTACACATTTAATAAGTTCTAAAGTAGTATCAGTGTGGGTACGAGTATGCCACATAAATTTGTTAAAATAGGCTTAACTGGCATTGAAGTCTCAATCTACAGTTTTATTGAGATCGTACTTAATGCTCATCTTTATAGTTTTATTCACATAGCATTAAATAGTCAATAAACATGTGTTACGTGTGTATACATGTACTTTTAACCAACAACTAGGGTCACAGGTTGCGTATCAACACGACGCGACGCCACTTTCTCTGCACGACGCTATGTCAATGCTGACAAATTGACACTGTACTTGTACAAGAACATTTTTCATTATGTGTCTAATTATTGATATTTACAATGTATTCTGTAGTATATAATCTTCTTACTTTGCTATCAGTACTTATCGATTTACTTTTCAATTAACGAATTTATGCGACAGAATTTGCAACGATGAAATCTTAGACGAACCGGAGTACCGATACCGATACGTGAATAGTAACCACGTCTCGCCCTCTGATAACCTAAAGAAGACAGCGAAAAAGTTGTCTAAGCGTTGGATTCAAAGGGTCCAGGGCCGGGTAGAGCGGCGTGGATTAGGGAAGGTCTTACTTATATTATGCCAGTAGATTGTCACGAAGTTTTATGTACCAACATCTTTGTAGGTGGTCTTCCTGCAGAGAGAAATAAAAGAAAAGTGTATAAAGATTCTTAATTGCTATACCTTTAACCATTTCTTAAGGATTTCACTTGAACATGTCGGCATAAAATAAACATTTAATGTTGGGATGGGATTGACCAGCGACAACTTACGGTTTCGATTCGACTACAATGAGGGTTTCGTAATAAAAATAATTCCCACCTACATTTTATTAAGTAGTGTTTAAGTGTCGTTAATAAAACAAATTGTGTATTTGATTCACTTTATGAGTGGTTGAAGTTTAGACAATTATGTGTCTTAAAGCTTAAAGAATATGGTTGTTGGGATATGCCTTTATGAGATGAAAATGTTGTTGCAGGGACGGTTGATACAAAATAAAAATAACAATGTCATACGGTGGAGGTGCTATGGCTTGCTTACGTTTGGAAATCGTTAGCGACGCCTACGGTTTCTCACACCATAGAATCTACTGGAATCGAACATGAAGTAAATACGAGTAGTTATGTGGCCTACATTACTGATATTTTAAAACACTCATATTAAAGAGCACTTACATTTTTAATCTAAACCTATTTTATTGAATGCCGGAATTAAATGATATTTAAAAGTAAAACAAATTGACTAAAATAAACTATAACTAAGACAAATGAAACACATCGCTGCGATGTAAAACTTTTTTATGTTTTCACCTTTTTTCATATAAAATTGATGTCAACTCTGATGTAAAAGGTATTAAAGGTAAAAAAAATATTTAAGAAAATAAATCTAATATTTTTAATGTTTGTGTAAACAGATCTATTGACATTTTTTTTATAGCTGATAATTATTAGAAACAAGTAGAAAATTATTTAAAAACTTGATAAGTAAACCAAACAATAAGATATTTAAAAAAAAACTCACTTACTTCAAAATTAGCAGTTTACGCAAGAACCCAAGAATATTCTAGAACGTCAATTCTATACGTTTCCTAATACAACAACCCCATATCTCGGAGAAACGCATAAGAACGCTCACTTATCCGACCACACCCCTTATGCACTTAATGTACAAAATATTGTAATGTTATTATTATTTCATGTGATAACCAAACTGCCTCTCAAATGCATTTAGTGTAAAATGTAACAGCGTAACAGGTGCGTTTGTTAGTCACGAATGTTTAGGAAAAGTACCTACCTAAGAATTTTCCACAAAATTTTGTCTACGTTTTTTTTTTCGATAGAGCATTTTTCTCTCGCCGCCGATCGCCGCCGAATTTTAATTTTTTTTTTAATTAATTATTACTTACGAATATAAAGGTAATACAGTACCTAGTAGG
>DWIY01000875.1:0-11351 GCA_018248615.1 Erynnis brizo brizo
GAGGCCGAGCCTCATATTAGTAAACAAATTGATGCTGAACCGCAGACGTCTTACTTCGCAGTGGAGGCCGAGCCTCATATTAGTAAACAAATTGATGCTGAACCGCAGACGTCTTACTTCGCAGTGGAGGCCGAGCCTCAAATCAGTAACCAAACTGATGCCGAACCGCAGAAATCTTCGCCGATCAACAGCGCACGAGTGAAGAGATATTGTTTTCCATTACTCGGTAAGATATGAAAAGATAATGTTAAAATATGAAATGCTAAGATATGAAAAGATAATGTAAGATATATTTATATATCTTTTAAACCAATAGTCCTAGGACGATAAGATTTAGTGATTTTGATAGATAATTGAGTTGTTTAATGATTTTTTCTTTGTTAAATAATAATAAATAAATAAATAACGCTTCACACTCATAGCCACACACTAGGATTCCCTGTGTCGTGGGTGCCTTGGACACACACAAGACAAGAACACAACACACCCCGACCGAACAGAAATTCAAATTCATCATTCAAATCTCTGCTCTGCTGGGAATCGAACCCAGGACCATCCGCGCAGCGCACCGGTGTCTTAACCACTGCGCCACTCAGGTCGTCGTAATGCCATAAGGCATTTTCGTAACGAAGGGATTTCAAGAGTAACAGGAAATTTAATTATCTTTCGGTCAACTAATATGATACTTCATATATTTGACGTAACCCAGATAAGTAAAATTTTAATCTATAAAAGTCTAGCTTAAAACAAAATCCTCAAATTTTAAACGTCTGTCTGTTTCACTGAAATCCACAAATTAAAAAATTTCAATACCGTTTTCGAAAGAGCAGGGTTTGTATGTAAAATAAATTATTTTTAGCTTTAGTATCCGCTCACACAGGATCTTGGAAACTCAGGGGTGAGAGATCATACTCGTATAGACCGTACCGCTTGTACCGTAGAAATGTTTACACTAGGCGAGCATAAATAAGATTATCGTGCGTTGGTGGAATTACAACTGGAAAGCTGAAACAAAACTTGGACGATATCTGAATCAATCTGAACTGTCAAATGATTTGGTACTCTTGAACGCAAAATTGCGTTTAAATTGGATCGACCAAGATTGAATCATAGTGTCATTCAAATAGATGTCATTCAATTTATTTAGTTCTGCAATATCCGTTCAATATTGGAAAAGTAAGGCCCTAGTGTAGTTGTCAAAGTACGAAATGACACAAATCCAAAGACGATCGATCGGAATTAATTTCATGAGTAACCCCCATGAGACATTTCATTAGTAAGCATAATAAGTTAACTAATAAATAACGCCGACAGCGAACTAAATGAGCGGCTGACGGATGATGTAGCTGTAGCGATAACATTAAGTATTTCCGAAAAGCAAAAACAGATTTACTCACAATAACATTATTTGATAAGAAATGTATAAGAACGATTTACTTATTTGTCAAGTGAGTCATCCGTTTTTTAATTTAACTTAACTATAATATTTCGTAAGGTATAATATTAGGTAATGAACCAAATAACCTTACGAAATATCATAATCTAATTGGAAACGTTCTTGTGTTTTGATAAGGAAACTATGCAATGTTCCACCAACATCAACGTTAACTGCAATTCGGACTTGTATTTCATTGGCAATTCGAGTTATGGGTTTTTCTGCAAAAAAGCTTTCCTCACTACTTTGTACTCAGTTAATATAATCATAATAACTTACAGACTGGCTTGGAATGATGCAAGGTCTGTTATTAGGACGGCAACTGAATAATAACCCTGTATACGAGTACGTACCTGTACATCCTAACAACAACTATGCACAGGCTTATAACATGAACTATGGAGCTGGTTACGGTAGAGCCAGAGGTCGTGGTGCTGGTTGCAGGTAATAATAATTATTATGCATGTGCCTAGTGCACACTACGTTTAATTTTTTTTTGAAAACTGCAATTATATAATTTGAAATATTTTCTGTTGCAGTCCATCTCGAGGTAAACCGTGCTACTAGGATATCACACATTGATTCAGGATTAGCTGCGCAATGATATATGTATGGACTATGGACTGACAGACTTCGTCAGAGGCTGTATAACGAGGCTCCCGTTGGAACCGCTGGGGTACGGCCTCTAACAATATCACTTTTACTTATCCAGAAATATTTTAATGAAATAAATAAACATAATTTTTAAAAATTATACTTCACTCAGACCTTCGTTTTATTGTATCCTTCCTATATCTCACTCCTAAGGGTGGATGAGACTGCAACATAGTTCACGAGTTCCATTTTTCTTTCACTTCAATTTTTTTCATAGTCGATAAATTTTAGTGAAAATGTTAGTTAATCCGATAACCTAACTCAAAAGCTTTAAGAGATTATAAACAGAATCCAAATCCAGCCAATAACATCGGAGGTATGGCAAAAAATGTAAAGCACGGTCACAAACACTAATCAAAAAATTAAAAATTGAATAACATGAAAAAAGATAAAATTAAAATTAAAGATAGACCCCCTTTCTAAGGTTAATTTTCGATAATATTGCATGAATATTTAGAAAATTACGGGCGGTCACAAGCCCATGGGCGACATTGTATAAGCACGGTACGGTAAGTAATAGTAGGTAGTAGAGTTGTGAAAAAATCGTAATTTCAATAACAAGACCTCATTCACGGGAAATTGGTACATTATTACAGATTGTAAAAAACTGATAATTTCCTGGCACAAACACGTTTCGCAGACAGCTGGTAGCCAGCCTCGGTGTCAGCCGCCACACCGCGTTACCTATCGTAACTCTGCTGGTGTACAATCACGCCAACAACTTAATTGCCACGTCAGTCTTCCACGATAACATTCACATGATAGAATAGCTAAATAATTGTAGTTGGATAACCATAAGATTATAGGGCTTACCTTTCAGTAACCCATTAATGACCCACTACCGGGTCGAGTCTCCTCTCACAATGAGAGGGATGTAGGCCTTAGTCCTAACGCTGGCCAAGTGCGGATTGGTGGACTTCACATGTCTTTGAGATTCGATTAAGAGGTCGAATAATTCTAAGCTACTGGGTTATCACCGCTCAGGATTACGTAATGGCTCTAAACTTTAAGACCAAGGGTACCGTTGATCTAGAATTGAGCTTAGAAAGGGGTTACGAAGCCTAATCCAATTCAGGCGGTCAGCATCATTATAAAAAATTGCTTTTTTAAGAAATCCAAACCATAAAACAGCTGTAACGATGAAACAAATTACTTTTAAATTAATAGGTGGTAGAGTCATAGTAGCTCGTCCGGGGATGTACCTTATTGACAGCCTTAGCCCGTTGAAAAGCAGAATGTTCTTCTTGTCTTGTGTTTTGGCTGGGGAGGTATGGAAGATGACTAAAGGAGAGGACTAAAATGTTCGTTCAAACATTTTAGTCCTCATGAGAAGCCAAACACTAGAATGCTACCTCACATAGGATTCTTTTCTCTACTTGAGATTGGATGCGGACATCCATTGGCTGCAGTCTTCACTTAACCTGTGGCCTGCATGCTCCTTTGTTACTAAATTACTATAAAAATACTACTCTATATTCCTAGAAGTATTACTAAAGCCAGGAATTAAAAAAATATCTAGATCAGCAAACTTTCATACCAATTAGATAGATACTAAACCCATTCCTCTCGAACATAAAGCGGTTTCTTTACGCCCGATAAAAAGCTGAGATAATCGCGTAAAACATAGATGTTATCCGCCTTTAATCCACCTAAAGCCTGTGAGGCGTGATAGGGGCGGGACAATCTCATTAATATAATGTACTCTGTGCACACGGGCGGGTCGGACGCGCGGTTCTGACGCGTGTAGAATTTAGCGCCTCTTGCTCTCTCGTTCACTGCTCTTTAAACAGACTTCAAAAAGGGAACTATGTTATACTTATGTATGTAATACACGATCCGTATTGCGATTAAAGTCGAATAAATATAAGTTAATTAGCTGGCAGAGATATTACCTCTACAAAGGCGATGTAACCTTTCGTCAACCTCGAACCATTGTACAACAGTAATTTTTTTGACATGACTGTTGTGTAATGTGTTACGGTAAAGGTACAAGAGTGTGTTTGCCGCATTTGGAAAAATGCGAAAGTTTCCCGTGGTCCCGGAAAATGAGTATTGAAATTATCATCGTTGATGTTTTAGCCCAAAGGTCCATCACACCTGGCCGTGGGTATCGATAATAATAATTTCCTCACGTTAAAAAGGTTGTTTATTTGAGGCCACCGTCGGTAACTACTTTTTACATGAAGAAACTACCACGGATATCCTTTGTCAGAGGAACTATCACAGACACAATAATATCTAGAATTACTACTCCGCCTGACTCAAATATTTTTAGACACCAAAACTATTTAATCGCTACATAAACGCCCGTCTGATCAGCCTTTTGCATTACGTATCAACATTTGTGATTCAGTTCAAATCACATGTGATGTTTAACTACATTTTATATCACGTTTTCGAAAGCGACTTTCTTGCCAAGGTCATAACTTATAATTCATTTGTGTTTATGAAACGGAAAGGTGAAGCGCACATACCCCACTGCTTGAGTAGATCGCAAGCGATTGAAAAAGTTAAGCAATGTCTGGCGCGGTCAGTACCTGGATGGGTGACCTCTATTGGCGAATTAGATGCGCGCTTCCGTGCTTCGGAGGGCACGTTAAGCCGTCGGTCCGTTGTTATCGATACGATAGCAGTCGTTAAACCTTGTCGGAAGCCTTACGCGCGGTTTGAAAATGTCCGATTCGAGCTGGCCACTGGTTGGCCACCGTTACTTCGCCAATCCGCATCCACAAGACATAGGCGGTAGGTAACTTCTTGGGTGAACATTAATGGTTTGGCTATCTAAAGAAAGAAGATTCGATAACTCCTTCTACTGTTAATCTATAGTCTCGTTAATCGTATAATTTATCTCTGACGTCCGTTGTAGCACAGTAAATATATGTGGTTGTAGTGACCAGTGCCGTCATTAGGTCGCCGATTGATATATAGCTGACGCGCTGACACGACATTATCCAGATTAAATGGAGAGAGATCGCTGCTGATAATGCCTTGTGGAGCCTTCTGTCAATACATAATAATGTTGACAAGATTGATGATGTTGTACGATTGCCAGGACAATGTAGGTAAATCGGGTGATGTGATTGTGTGACAGCAGTGAGAGCCCAATGGCTTTCAACCTGAAATGTGGGGACCGGGCTCGATTCCCAGTGGCACGCACCAATGACTTTGTAAAAAGGTATGTGCGCTGTATAAAATTAATTATCGCCTGCTGTTAAGGAAAACATCGTGAGGAAATACGCTGGCTTATCGCGGATTAGTGGATTCGACATTAATT
This sequence comes from Erynnis brizo brizo, assembly GCA_018248615.1. Lineage (NCBI taxonomy): Eukaryota > Metazoa > Arthropoda > Insecta > Lepidoptera > Hesperiidae > Erynnis > Erynnis brizo. Next base: position 5,364 of record DWIY01000875.1, read on the forward strand.
TGGATTTTAAGATTTTGTTAAATTTAACAACTCTCAAGTTTCCTAAAGTACCTAACTATGTTTTTCTTTCACCGATAAAGCGGGAAACATAATAATATCTTAAAGCTCCACCCTTACTTACTCTGTACACTATCAGAGACCATACCAATATCGAGGGCTCAACTTAAACTGGTCGGTGACCAACGCTTCCCTTGAAAATGTTGAGGGATCAAGTTAAACTGGACGACGATCGGATCACAACTAGGCCTGTATTGAGTTTGTAATTGCGTGCGAAACTTTGTAACAGATGGGATTCCAGATTGTGTGAACGCGTTTATTTGCTCCCTGTCAGCATGAAGTAATTAACTACGAAACTATTTGAACGGTTTGACTGTTGAAACAGGTGTTTTTGCAATGAGATTTTTCCTTCGCGAACACTATATCTATCTATATTCTATCTTAGATATTATATTCTATCCTAGCTTGGTAAACAGATTGTTCTGCTAGGTAAAAACCTTGATTACAAATTTGAATGTGGTTTGTACTTCAGAAAGATGCAGTCAATAAACGAATGATGAATAGGAAAATAAACGCCTACAATTTTATCGTTAGCAATATTTGTGCATGAGATTATTGTTATTAAGGCAGGCGCTTGTAGGTATTTGTTCTGTGTATTTGTTATTGACGACATAGCAAAAAGGATACGGGACATTACTGATTTTACATTCAAAATTAAGTTATAAAGCAAACTAAATCACGCTTCTAGTAGGTAGCGTAATTCAGCTACACACGGTTTTATCTCTAAGCCGCAACGTGTCAGGCATGAAAACGCCGTGAATGCGCCGTCATTATAATGATTACAGCCTAGGGCTGACAAGTGTAGATATACGGATTAGGTCTTGTGTGCATTAGAACTTCACAGAGGCTTATTTCATCTTCAGATCTTTTGGATAAAATTATTGCATTAATCTTGGGAATACACATCATGCTTACGACAAGCAGATCTGTAGCTGTACAGTACAAACAATAACCATTATAACGCCTGATCTTCAACTATGAGCAATATTTATAACCGTGCCTGTGTCATTCTTTAAGAATTCGCTAAAATAGATTCATATCGGCTAATGTTTTATCATTTAGTCGTAGCGTGTCATGTGAAAACGCCGTGAATGTGCTGTCATTATAATGATTGCTCGACAGGGGTGAAACGAGTTGATATAGGCATGGATTAGGGTTATGTATTATGTGTATTGGAACTTTAAGTACATTGTAGGTGTAAGATAACAATTCTTGCTTTAACAAATGGCAATTGTCTATCAGCTGCTGATTATAAAGTACTGTATAAGAAGTAGGTAGACTTTGTAAATAAGTTGAGTGGTCACTGTGGCCCTCGGATTACAATTATGTACCTACGACGTTATAATTATTGACCCTACGTACCTTCATGAGACTGTATTAGAGTGGATGCGGAGACTCGTTAGGACTCAAATGATCTGATGAAATCTCCTTTTTATCGCTGCGACAACCACTCATATGATACAGGACTAAAATTTGTTTGTTTTGTGTTAATCAAATCTTGTCAAATATTCCGAAAACACTGAAACACACAACATTAAATAAATAAAAAAAGCTTTTACGAATGCTCTTAATAATTAAAGCAATAAAGTACGGTAAAATACACTAGTATTACCAAAATATCCATTTCCATTATTTATTCCAGTACAATATAATTCACTTCAATGTATCTCTGTGAATTATTTTATTCTCATCCCTAGCTCGAAAATTCATTCGCACTCAATTGCAGCACTTGAATTAATAATTAATAAAATAACTCTCTGCCAAAATCCAAGCTGAGAATAATAAAGAAAAATATCGAGAGATTTAAAAGGCGTATGAATAAATGTATGTTTTCCAAGTGACGTTTAGAATTTGTAAAAACTAAGCCATTGCAAATATCATAAGGCTCCGCTCTTTCATGAAGTTTTATACAACTTTTTTACCCTAATTTCATCCCTTAAAAAACCTATCTCTCGTTTTCTTACCAGATAAACTTCATAGGCCAAGGTTCATAGGTTCATAGGCCAAGTCGTTTTCTAGATTAACTCAAGGTATTGTGCTTAAATCTTAACATGCGCCAAATTCTAATGCAGGTAACAGTTGAAACATAATATAAAAACCAGTATAAAAAGACCTCTCCATTTAAAAATTTGTATTCACAGTTTATTTTAAATCTTGTGAGTAAAAGTTTCTGGAGCATGTCTTCATATAAAACCGTATTTGTGTCACTCTTTTGAATATAAACTTATTACTGAATACTCGCCATATTGCGAGTAAAGAAATTTTAGAGGAAAATCTTAGACTACCTTCGATTTGAGTGCGTATTTTAATTATTTATTAAAGATTAAGTTATTCGCATCCCATAATGCTGAAGTTAGCCATCTGAAACTTAAAAAAATATAAATTACGGATGTTCAATTTTACTGACTATAAAGCCCACGTTTGAACTGAAACTTCTACGTAAAAATTTTGGATTTCATAACACTTTTATTAAAAGCGCACATTTGAAGCTCTTACAATAAAAGCAAAACGCTCACGTACTAGTCCAATTTACGTTGATCTCTGCCATCCAATTTTTGAACAATTTTAGAAAAAGCATATACTATTTAAGTGGCTCCACAAAAACAATTTTTAGTTTAAAAATTGATTGGTTCTTTAGGATTTAAATGGTCACGTCATTTAATTTAATTTTCGTACAATATTTCTCCCTAACCTAAGATTATTAAGCGGGACCGACGAAGTTTCTCTGGAAACCTTGTTTTTCCAACTGAAATACAAAACATGAGCGTGTCTATGAGGGGTTCGAATTCGAAGGAAGCCAACTTTGAGGAGACCAACATGACTGAAATTCCCTATTACCATCAACAAATGTGTACTATTAGTACACATACCTACATTTTCTCATTCTCAGTGGAGATTTCATCCTGCAGTGGCCCAGGGGGTCAATAATGGGTTACAGACCCAAGTAAAACTCGGTCAATATTGGTCGATATTTCAATGTCAAACCATCGATTACCAAACAATATTTTCAGAGCTCAAGTTATACTGGTCGGTTAGCCAGTGCCAAGTGTTGTACACTGTAAACTGGTAACAGATGGGGATCGACCGTGTTTTAACTTTTAGGCTGATCCGTTAATCTGTTTACACTGGAGAGTAGAATTTTAACGTGCCAAAAACCGTACAAATTGAAAATAAAAAATATAAATTGTGTTTTTGATTTCAAGTTCATATTGATTCAAGTTCATATTGATGTATTCGTTCTCTATAGTAGAGAGGTGATAGTTAATTTTGTAAAACGTACATAACCTAAATAATTTGGTGCAGCCGATGAGATTTGATGGATTTCTGAAGTAGTAACCGAATTCTAAGCCCCTAATTGTAGGCTATAATCGCTGTTATTTTACTACCTTTCAATACCAAAATGTCAAAATCAAATTTCAATTCTCCATGCAACGGATGTGAATAAAGTCGTAAAACAATTTTGTTTTTTATTCTTCCCCGTCGAGTACTTCGCCGCAGACATTATAAGGATTTGGATAAGACTTTTTGTTAAGCAGAGCCATGTTTTTTCATTCCAATATACTATTTCTTTCAATTTTTTTCTTTATCGTCTTGTATTTTAGCAAATGGAGATTCAATGTTTGTGAGATGATAATATCATGTAATGTTAATGTATGTAACATTTAGTTTTTATATTTTATACTAGCGATAGCTATATATAAACGAACAAATCCAATCTATGGCTATTCCTGGATAGTTGTCTATGTTGTCGATTGCTTTGTCAGAAAGTTAGCTAAAATTTTTTCAATTGTAAATAGGGGACAAATAATCCTATGTAGATTAGGTACATCCTGCAGAAGGTAATACAAAAAAGACTATTTACTTTTTAAAGGTTTTTAAAGGCAAATTTTAAAAGCGCTCAATAAACACTTTTAAGTAACTTTTTAGTTTTTTATACCTGAAACTTTAATCTTTATAAGTTGAATTCGTGCTTAATGTAAATACAAACTGCGACTATACGTACGGAAACGACGTGCATTCAAGCAGGGCGCGTAATTTCGGGGCGTTGCGTAATTACGCGATGTACTGACGATGCAAGGACGGAAGAATATAAAATAATATAAAATTAATTGCTTTAGGAATTCGAATTCAAATGAGACCACGTATGAATTTTAAACATTTTAACATACTGTAAATGTTTCGAACACGCTTCTATTTAGGTTTACCTTACTTGTACCTGTCTAATATCATGCAGACATGTATCTGTGTAAATAAACTCTATTAACTACGAGTAATAGTTATGGGATTAAATTGAAAATTTGCATACGTATTACGAACCGATGACAGTACATTGGTTTATAACAATCGAGCTGATCTGATGCTACTCGTAATATATGATTTTATTATCAAAATATGATTTATATTGAAAAAAATATTGAATAAACATATTCAACAAATGTATTGTTCAGATGTTGATTGATGCTTTTCGAGCTATGAAAAGCATCAAATCAATCAACGGTTCTCAATTATCCCTCATCAGACCAGCCACGACCACTCTGACAAGAGTGAATGATAAGGGTGATTTAAGCGTGCGAATTCGCTCGTGTTGAATTTATTATGTACGAAATCGCGTTAAAAACACGCATTCACACGTCTCTAATAGAAACGCGAAGGTTAATGGTGGATTATGCTGTTGGCTGTTGACAACAAAACCGCAAGAGTAGTAACGACAAGGAACCATTGATGAAAACTACTCCGTGCAACGACTTGATATTCACGAATTTAAATTTCCAAAATTCGGCGTTCCAGACAAGCAGCGCGTAATTACGGAGTGTTGCGTAAGTTAACGTAAATTACGAAGGAATTGTAAATTGTGTAAATGACAGCATGCTACGTGAATTTACGTGATGCAATGACGTCACCAGTTTCAATTAATTGATCATTTCCGTTCAAATAAAATATAAGTGTAACAAATGCAACATATTTATATTAGTGACCCACTCCAGGGTTGGATGTCCTTTAAAATAAATTAAAAAAATCTACCAAAGAGTCAAGAACCTTCAAGTAGGTTCATTTTATCAGACATTTTCTACCATCTAAAATATTTTACAAACCTAATGTTCTAAAACCTAGAACTTAAAAACTAGGACACATTTAGCGAATAATAAAATTTGAAAATACCTGAACGGAATATAAAAGCTGAGCGACGAAGTTGGCGCGCCGCCAGTAATCCATTTCCGACTGCGCGCTACGTGAGCGATGCAGTCGCGTACAAAACCAGCAATGTATTTGTTGTAAAATGACATAATAATATGGATATCGCATACTTATTGATAGTGGTAGAATGATGCATTTTGTTCGTCCAAGGTTACACGAAGTTATATCATAGAAATCAAAGATTTTCATATGTCAAGATGGAGTGTCAGAATATTAAAAATTGGACACATAAAAAAAATTAGGGGACTTTTATTTAAAGGTCAGTTTTACAAACACACTTACGAGAACATACATACATAACTACCATTTAACGACCTGTGTTTAAATTCAGTTGTATTTTTTGGTCGGTTGGCTGTCAAAAATTTTGTCATAATATTATGACATTCAATTGACATGCGACAAGTGGACACAATGGCATTATCGTACGACCAAGGCCTTGCCCTACTTGATTGACATAACCAACCGCATCCAACACGACAAAATTTAAACATTTATATTATTTATAGAGCTGTCCTAATTTAAATACGCTCTGACATGCGACAAACTGTACCTGTGTCTAATGTACGTTGTCGTACGACAAAGTTTTGAGTACGACATGGTAATTAGGTCACTGATTTTGTCTAATTTATTGTATCAGGCGTTACTTTGCGGAAATCCTTTGTTATTCAGGTTGTATTTATATTTCTTTGCAACAATCCGCACACGTGGAACTTGTTTTGGTATGGACCCACCACC
>DWIY01000876.1:0-11351 GCA_018248615.1 Erynnis brizo brizo
AAGATCATGATGCTTCACGGCGGGTTATGAGGGTGGCGGTGGTACTTACCCGGGCGAGCTCTTGCGTCTCTACCACCCCAGCGCGCTGCTGGCGCAGCTGAGCGTGTAGATGCAATTGCATGCAGCTGAGCTGTTCCGCCGTGCAAATAATAAGGACGACTTCAGCAAGCTGATTGCCAACCTTTACTAGTTGGAGAGGCACCTTAAGAAGAAGAAGGCGTAAGAAGCGCTCTCCTTTAAAGCGGGCAACGCGCTGGTGACTCCTTTAGTGTTGCTCGTGTCGTTAAACCTTGTCGAAAGCCCAATGGCCGGTTTGAAAACATCCGATACGCGTTCGCCACTTGCCCGATTCTTCACCAACCCGCATTGGAGCAGCGTGGTGTCTCCAGGCCTCCCCCTATTGTAGTGAGAGACCAACAGTGGGCCATAAAAGGGTTCCCTTACTTCAACAGTAGCTTTCCAGACAGATTTGGGAGGGCAGTGCCATTTGCCCTCGTCGTCGAAGGTGAAGTCGGTGAGGGACGCGTCGCTGCAGGCGCTGCTGTCGTCCTGCTCGGTCTCCTCCCAGAACTCGGGCTTGAACAGCCGCCCCTCGGATTCACTGTGAAAACGAATAAGACGATAAGAGAAAAAAAGTTTAAAAAAATTAAACATTAAACCGACTTCAAAAAAAAAGTATGAAAAAAACTTTGTTACATACTTTAGGTTTACTATTTTTTGAGGATTTCCCCTTTTTGAAGTCGTTTAAAAATAAAGCTTCGCACTCATAATCCCACAATATACCCTGCGTCGTCCCACCATTCCCACTCTGAGCTACTTTGTGTGTACTATTCACAAAAAGTTTATGAAATGAAAGGGTGGTCTTTACTAATGCACTACCGGATATATCACTTCTGTCTTTCAATGAAAATTTCCACATTTTGAAACACGAATACTATAACTAATAACAGGAATACTAAAACTGATTCTTTTCAACATTCTATTAACGAGAACTATTGTAATTCAAGAGCCATATTTCTAAGCTAAAATTAAACTGAAAAATTCGTATATCGAAAGATGCAATGACAAAGACCTAAAGAAACTATTGAATAAGTAATAATATTCAGGATAATTATATTAGAGAACCTACCAAAAGTACTAATGTCATTATAGCAAAAAGATAACTCTAAACTCGACTACTCAACGATCAACAAACGACGATGTTCCTAATGATCAAAGATACCCGAGACGCTATCAAAAGGCGAAATTCGAAACTCCCAGACTTCTGGTTAATACATTGCAGAAAATCAAAGCTCATCATGCAAATTAGTCTTAAACTTTAAAGCTCCGGTACTTTATCTTACTTTTCGTCCGCATAAAATATGGCCAAAAGTGTCAAAATAAACAGCTGTAAGCTGGAAGATAGGATCTCCTTGGTGCAGTTGGCTTTTCGTGCAACACCTTAGCTTGCAAAAGCCTCAGTGCAACCTCACCTCCTATCAAGGAATGGTTCCTCTTGTGAGGTTCGATTGGCATCGGTCCCATAGCCGCTGGACCGGGAACTACTGGAGCAGCTGGAAGATGCGTTAGACGAGCGGCTGGAACGCTTCGAGTCAGAGGTGGATGGTATAGGTCTGCAAGAAGGTTTCTAAGCCTTACTTCAACTGAACTTGTATTATTTTGTTAATAAAGGGTTTGTTAGTTTTAAGGACCTCTTAATTGGTATGGCTCACCGTATTTGTATTCCAAATACATATAGCTGATTGTATAGGTAATACTGATCATTAAAGCCTGCCAATAAAAGGTATCTTACGAAGCAAATTTATGGGAGCAAATATTTAGTGTTTCGTATCAAAAATTCAAAACATTTGCCCTCCTTAAATTAAGCATTGTACTCCTCCTAATTTTGGGTTTATTTTAGCTAAACCGATAAGAGTCTCCAAATAAGTAAGGATGATTGAGCTTTTAAATATTAAAAGACGGAAGTGACAAATTCAGTAAGTACATAATACTATTACGTAGTTTAATTCAAAAATTGAGAACGCTTCAGGATATTTTTTTCTGTCTGATGCATCTAAGCAATGATAAAGTAAATAAAATATTGATCTCCAATCGTCATTATCTTAATATAAGTATTTTTTCATCATGTCATTTTTAAACATTGTTAAATCAGAATAAACCTTAACAATCGTCATTGTAACATAGTACATAGTCAATCATCGTTGCATGTATGTCAAAACTTTTATTGATGATAAATTGTCTCAGAATGAAACGAGAATCGGCGACAGAAATATAACTTTAATTATAGCCAACAATTTAAGATAATTCCCATTAAATTTCGTTAAGGTTTCTCCAAGTCTGACATCTAGGCGAATTTGTTGAGGAGTTATTCACCTTTTGTTACATCATTTTATGATTTATTTATATGTTTCTCTTAGAATCGACTTAAAAAAGAGGAGATTCTCAATTCTACTGTACTTATACACTTCTGAAATCTGAATTTATTCGCTTCATCATTTGTTTTATGTATATGACCAACGGGCTGTGTTTCTATCTATTTTCGTTTAAGATTGTAATAAATACTAATAACAGTTTCACTAGAATATAAAGTAAATTGTAAAAGTCATTTAAATTCCATAAGTTTCCGTCTCTCAAATTCTCGAAATTTACAAACACATCTACGAAGCTGCCAAATGGACAAAGACTGAAACTGAGAACTATATCAACACCGTCTATAAAATTCAGTTAGCACTGTCTCATTAGAATCGAAATAGTAAATTCCTTCAATAAATAAACATTAAATATAACCTTTCATTGCCAAAATCCACAACATAGTATTGGTCACAGCCGAAAATCGATTTGAATCATGGAATACAAAATAGATTTACATATTTACGTACAGCTATTTCAATGTATATACGAGTAAATGCAAAATAATTCTAACAAATGTATAACTATCTTAGAGTAGACAAATACATTATAACTCACCGATTCTGCCTCTCATCATCAGGTATTTGAAAGATGACCCTTCCTGAATCTGTGGATTCATCGTATCTCTTGTCTGGTCTGATGTGGTCACCGGAGCATACCGGAACACCCTCGATGATGTCAGGAACTTCACTCTTCTCATATTTCGGACAGCGTAACCTACTCTGCAGTTTTCTCATCTTGTTCGTAGTCGGGTCCGAGGAGGTCCGCAACTTAACTGAAAGAATAAAGGTAAATTCAAAGTCAAAAACTTTGATATATACATTTGACACACTTAATGAATATAAAACGTATTGCATTATAACACTAGATTATCGCCCCTCAGGCAAAAAGAAGACTTAAAAAGCGGGTTAAAAAAGCTTCCAGCACTGTTTTAGCTACCCAGCAGTAGTAGTAATCATCTAACGAGGCACTTTGCCACCATCCTTTTAACCCATTAAGAAGAATTTTAAATTTAGACGTGGGTTTCCATTTGTTGCGATAGCCTACATGCCCGCTACTCATGTACAATAAATAATTCTGAGTGCTAAGTCCTGAGTGCCACAAAGTGATAAAACCTTTATGAATATGGCGCAATAAAAATGTGATCGGTTGAGTTCAATTAATGAAGTAGTAATAAATTCAACGAAATCTGGACACAGTCAGCTCCAAACCAGAAATCATCATGAAATTGTTATCTGGAATATTGCTTTGTTTATGGACAGTCATAATTATAATTTAAATAGTTTAATTAAGAGAATGGATATTACGTGGAATGGTTAGCAACGTACTATGAATGCCCTTACTGAATTCCGCAATTCATAAACTATCAACCTCCCGAATAAAAACTTTATATCCTTCTAGTGTAGATCCATAACCAAGATTTAATACACGTGTTGATACTCACCAAAGTCCATATAAGAGTCAGTTTCATTGAATGTCATATTGATGCCACTGTCTTGAGAGCTTATGGAAGGATTTTGGCACCAGGTTTTTTTAGTACAGCAATGGCTGCAGGCTGTGTCAATGCAGCTGGCCTCGTCATCCGACAACTTGTTTGAACTGGACGATTTAGGAAAGTTTGGTGAATTCTGCTGAGTTGTTACTACTTGTATTATGGTATCAGGTGTAGAAGTTTCACTGGAGTTGAAAGAAATGCTGTTTGGCCCTGAAACTTCGTGAGAGGGAGTGCCATGAGCTGATTTAGGAGACTGAGCGTTGGGCGATCGTTTGCTGAAGCGATCCTCCTCATTGTATTCTGAAGGAAGTACGGGACTAGTAGGACATTTTCTTAGAGACTGGGATGAATTGAGCCGCTTAAGGTCTAAACCCAGTTCTGGGCCAGAACCTATTCGTTGTCTGCTCGGTTGAGGTGGTGAGCTTTTGCGAGAAGACGTTCCCATATAGTCTGGAGATATCATTTCGTCCACCTGATTGACCATTTCACGAATCTCATGTTTTACCTCCGAAGCCATTTCCCTAGACATTCCCATGAGGTATTCTGCTACATCTATGACTGATATAGAATTCTTATCACTCTGACTAGAAATTGAGTTCATACTGACATTTGACTGGTCGAGGCTCTCGGAATTTTCAAGAATGTCGTCCACCTTAGAGATCACCCCTCGTATTTCTGATTTTATCTCAGTTGCTAATTCTTTTGTCACCTCTTTGACGTACGCGTGAAGGTCTTCAGATGTATGCGAAGTAATCGATGCCGTGGGTGACGTACGTCCTACTTGACTACAATCCGAGATTGAAGTGCTACTCTGAGTACTATATGGAAATGCCTTGCCGGGCGAGATCATAGGATCATCTAATGACTGGAGGTCTGTTTGGCTGCCACAGTTACAGAAACTGCTCGCTTTTTCAATATTATTTGGGCTAGTTTCTTTGAGACCGAGATTAAGTTTAGTTTGTGCGCTTAACTGAGCCGGTGGACTATCAGATCCCAAACTATAGCACCTAGATCTGACTAACATAGGTTTTGCACTCTGAGGCACAATACGAAGGGGCGATACGGACTCTCCAACTGCAAATTTCACCGGATGTGTCACAGCATTCAAAGGTACAATTTCTTCTTTATGTACTTCTCTCAAGCTCGATTCTCTTGAATAGAATTTCTGTTTTTGCTTTAGTCTGAACACATGACAATCGTCAATTGCTGATAAGCTAAAGTGTCTGGGCGAGGATCCTAATATAGGCGAAGAAGTCATCGAAGACCTCGAAATATGCAAACTTTTTCTTGCTCCAGTAAAACCAGAAGGATCAAATGGCACAATGTGTTTAACATTCGTCGAACGGCCTAACAGAAGTTCGTGTGCCTCCTTCGGCAACATAAACCATCGTAAGTAATCAATACGAGGGTTAAAGCCCACTTCTGGCTCGATTGAGCATTTCATAGCCAGCTTTCGTGCTCTATTGAAAAGATTTCTAGCTGTCTGCAAGCACTCCGTATATGTTTGTGGAAATATCCCTGGACCTGGAAAATAGATAGATTATTAACAAGTTAATTGTGGTGCGACACCTTATAATTTTATGTTCAATTTGTTTTATTAGCTTGGGACTCACCTGAGATTCTTCTTTCGTGTGCAGTTATTTGACCATCATGGAACCTCAACGAATACAAAGATTTCTTGTCCCGTAAAACAGCACTTGAGTGATGCCTCCACTGTCCGGTTTCCGAATTGACCACGTACTGGGGCAAAATCTTCCACCCTTCCGTAGCGACCATCTTGAGAGCTTCTAAAATGAATGCCAGTTCATTGTCTGACATGAAGTATGGAAAGGAGACTCTACAGAATCCTGGTCTCAAATGTTCGTTGTATATCGGTACTTCTGGAGACCTGACATCGCTCAGTTTGCGCACTCTTGCAATTTCTTTTTGTCTGAAAAAAGTAAATTATCATCTTTAATTTCATCCATCTCCATATCACTAAGCTGTTATTTGATTGACAGTTACAACAAATATACGTGATCTGAAACACGGTGAACTGAAACTTTTCGATGGTTTCGCTCATCCCAAAGGCTGCTTCTGCGAGTTCATAAGCCCGCAGTACCCAGCATCCTAACCCTACGGCACCGTTTGGATCATGTGAGTTCAGGATGTATTTTGACAACGCAAGTAAACAGTGATAATCTTATTGAAATCCCGGAAATAGTAACACATCGACTTGCAGAATATGAAGTAAAATTATATCTTCCATCTACTTGTTATTACTTCTACGACTATCTTAATTTTAGTTGCTTTTAAGTCACTGAAAGGCCAAAATAAGTTTCATAACACTCACGCTTCAACATTCAGTAGTTTCTCGTACTCTTTCAGTAGCTGGTCATCAATTCCTAGAACATCAGATCCGTAGCTAAGGGTGCTGTTGAGGCCTCCTCGTGCCTGGATCCCGAATACGTCGTTGAGGACCGCACAGATGAAGTTGTGGTGAAGAAACGTGCCTCTTGGATGCTTCACCATGAGAGAGAAGATTGGAAGCCTCCGCACTGTGGCCGAATTGCTTCCCAACAGGATCAGCTCTGGTATATTCCTAATGTGTGAAAGGACTTGTCTGAAACAAAGAAACACTGGTTATTAAATATCATCCCAGTTACAGATACCATCAGTGTTTCATCAACGTCGTCATTTGAAATCATTAATATAATACATTCCACGTACTTGAAACAATAAGAAGAATAATAGACTACAGTCTATCTCCCTGTTTTGTTTAGGTCATTGGTCTAATCAGTTGGAGGACGTCCTGTATTTCTTTGTCAAGACATGGTCGCCATTTTTTCGTCCATTTTACTTCGGTCCTTCGAGTGATGTGGCCAGCCCATTGTAATTTAATTGACTAATTTTGGACGCTATGTCGGTTATTTTGCCATTTCAGATTTTGTCACGGAAATACCAATCTGCACTCAAGTGCTCGTAAATCATTCAGAAAATAAATTCAACTTATTTTTAAAGAAACTCTGTGACCTATAACAAGTACGTGACAAACAGGTCTAGCCAGCGGATGTGACTACAAGACGAATGGGACGGTTTTAAGACATAACGAGAATAAGAGCATACGGTTTAAAAATGTTTATGACATCATTTCCATTTTTGTTTAAAATTAGACGTTCGAACGGTTGCATGATTAAGTGCAGACGGATGTTTTGGTGGAAACATTCTGTGTCTTGCCTTAAATATGTATGTGCACAGCACACACGGAGTTACGATGTGTCTGAAATTTGTCTGAACTACTAGAGAAAAATACGACGATTTTCTTAATAATTCCACGCATTAATTTATAATCGCCTCCTTACAGGCATTCTTGGTAAAAATTTCCTTCCTTCCTTTCATCCCTTTGTAGTTCACTGCTGGACATATGCCTCTCCTGATGAACACAGAACACCACTCCGTTCGGTCCTATGGGCCTTTTGAATACAACGGTTTCCCGTTGTCTTTTTCAGGTCATCAGTCCACCTAGTTGAAGGGTGGCTTTAACGATTACGATAACGTAAAATGCTTATTTAAATACCTTATACCTATCTAGTAAAAATAATCAATATTAAGCCAAGATAAAATTTAAATGATATAGGTAACATAAATAAACCTGTTATCAAAGTGGGACACAATTAGTAAATAAAAGTATTAGCCCCAGAAGATAGCAATTCATACATTATTTATCGCGAATAATCACGTGTTCAACCATAGTCATTTGTATGTAGATTTATTCGGATTACGTTTTGTAATACATACTTCTAAAGGAAGCCCGTAAGCAGTTTTCATCCGGGATTATACAGAAGAAAATTATTATACGATTAAGTATTATTAAAAACTAATTTGCTAATGCAATACTCGGTAACCAATTGGTTATATCAATTTCGCTAATACTAATTATTCTATAAGGATAATTTACTTTTATTCCGTTAAGTTCAGCAATATTACATACATTAAGTGCCTCTCTAGAGATAGAGCCTTCTATTCAAAGGCAATTGTAATTTGCATCCTGAAAAAGTGAATAAGGATAGATCAAAATGCCCTGCAAAACTCTTAACAAGACCCATATTCATGCAAATAAACATTTTTATTTTATTGAAGGACATAGATTTTTTAAATATTTTGTGGACCAGTGAACACGCATTTCCAGAGCAATAAAAATGTCAACTCAGACTTAAAATTTCTGCGCATCGAATCCAAGACAAGCAGCACAACTGTAGATGGACAAAACATCATAGAATAATACTGTATTTTTCCAGCTACGAAGTCTAGAGCATAGTCGAGCTACACGACACGAATACATAATATGTAGTGTAGACACCCGAAGCGTACGGAGATTAAATTAGAAATAGAAGCATGGCGAAGCGCGTTTGCAATTTAATTACAGATTTAGGGAAATGATCCGGGCGTTACAGGTACGTAAATAAACGCCTCAAGGTTACTTCTATACGATAAGAAGTAAACTTTAACTGAATAAAACAGGTAATTCTTTTGGATGTTTGTATTGTCACTGTTGTGGAAGTAGGAAGTGAGGAAGTGAGTTATGAGGTCACTAAGGCCCATTTTCGTGAGATAGGTACCCATATTATTCAGTAGGTATAGGATTCCAGAAAAATAACGTTTTTTCTCCACAGAAAAAAAATCTCCTTCATCTACAGAATTTCCACAGAAAAGAAAACAGTAAAACACATGGATACGTAAGAAATACTTTGCAAAATGAAAAAATGCCGCCAGGAAAAAGCGACAAACTTTGTCGCTGCTCATAAAAATAATAAAAGTTAGTACTAAAGGAATTATTAAGTAAGTAACATAAAAACACATATTTAGTGAAATTTCAACTCAGATCGGGAGACGAGAAAAATTTCACACAATCTCAACAAGGAGAGAAAAATCGCCAAATTTTCAGGTAGGTAGGTACTTAACTGTTCTACTTGATTCGCCCTAACATGCCCATGTACTCATATAAAATATTAGACATGTAAATAAAAAAAACATATTTTCAATGGCCCTAAAGGACAATAACAATAAACTAAATTCCACAACAAACATTGAATTAGCATTACAATGGAATATTTTTTGCATCAACAAACCGAGCCTCAGCAACTGACCTTGACTGATAGATTTATGTCCATTTTAATCTATGTTGCTGTAAATATGTCCTTTTTGATATTTTTATATCTTTTTTAGCAAGTTAAAATAGTGATTCTTTCATAAATTGATGCAGAGGTAAAAATTTTCTTTTCATGTAAGTGCTACTAGCAAAGGATACTTAACTACTAGGTACGTACTAATAAAGTCGAATCCCAAGTCTTAAGTTTTGTGTTGAGGTTCTCATTTTTGAAAGCAAATGAGCCTAAAATTATTAGGTATGGTACAGGTAGTTTACTCTGAACTACTAATTGTGTGTGTTATTATTAATGAGAAGTATCATATAACAGCATTCAGACTAATTTATTAATAACACTTATTAATAAAGAACCGTCCATTAAAATTTGTTTCGTGACGAATTACCCTTTGTCTAGACGTATATATTTCAAATTTATTACAGACTTATTTAATAGCCCCACCATCGCAATTCATAGCCAAACTAAGGTCGTAATATTTACTATCGTCAACGTCCATTACAGAGATCCGGTCAGCAAATCTATCCACGTTGGTTTATAAATTGGTCCAGAAAGAGGTAATTTTCTAGGGCCTCCTACAAGGTTTAACGATTGTTATCCCCGATAACAGCCGGGACCGACAGCTCAACGTACCTACACCATACGCATTCACCCATCGTTGTGACTGCGCCCGGCGTCGCTTTTTTCGATCGCTTGCTCATGTATCGGGGCAATGCGCGCTTCAATTCAAAAGACATTTAGACCATTTAAATATTCCTCCTTCCTTTCAGTTCTTCATAGTCTGCTGTCTCTTTTCCACTGCTGGACATGGGCCTCGCCTTATCGAATCCACTCCACACGGTGGAACCCTTTGAATCCAATGGTTTCCAACTATCATTTTCAGGTCATCAGTTCACCTGGTTAGAAGGCGGCCTGTGCTCAAGACGCAACCGCCATTCGAGAACCTTTTCTCCTCATTGGTTGTCGGTCCTCGACGTGGGTACAGTAAAGTACAGTACAGCCAGTAGGTACCCTTTAAATATGCCTAAATTGTTATGTAAATATGGGCAATCCGATATCGCCGTGTAAACATTTTATTACGTAAACAGAATTGGCGAATAAACAAACGATTGTTGACATATTTTATTCACGGCTTCATGTTTTTGCTGATTGCCTATTCTGAACGGCTTGAAAATTCATTGTTTTCATTCCTTAGTCATCAATGTTGTATAAAATGTTATCTAAGTTCGTTTATAGGCAAGTTTATAGTTTGGAACTAAAGAATTTCATTCAGAGAGAAGAAATAAAAAGTCCTATCAGAATTCAGGGTTTTGATTTACTTATACCATTCAAATCAAGATAAACTTTAAAGAAAAATCCTTTATATTTACTACCGTACTTTATATTTGTAACAGTAAGACTTCCTTATAATTTGACTACTTTAGCAGCACATCGTGAAAGTAAAATAACAGGCGTAATAATAGGTATGAATGTATTTTTTCATGACAACACTGGCAAAGCAAAGAAACCTGATATGTCCTGATTGGAGTGCTTTGAGCGTGATTGATTACGTTCAGATTGCTCAAACAAGGACCAAATGCTAAAATACATACGAGTATTATGAGCCGCACGAAAATAGCCCTGGTAAAAACACCGTGTTAAGAATTTATAGGTTTTGAAGTTGAATAAAAATGAATACATTTAAAATAAGAAAAAAAATTATATCAATTTTATTTATACAAACTTGTAAGTTTGCAGGCAGTAAGTAAATGTGACCTTAGAAATTGTCTCCTCGTCGAACAAATGAGGAGCAGATGGGGATACTTCATCAGAAGTATTACTCATCTTCATCATCATACATCATTTCAGCCCTTCGTAGTTCACTGATGGACATGGACCTCCCACAACCAACATCACTCTACCCGGTCCTTGGTCCTTTGAAATACTTTGAATCCACCGGTTTCCCGCTGTCTCCTTCAGGTCATCAGTCCACTTTTGCCGGAGACGTGGTCGCCATTCGAAGACTTTTTTCCCTACCGATCATCGATCTATCGAACGATGTGGTCAGCCCATTGCCGCCTCTTATCTTACTTCACACCTTATCTTATCTAAAATATAATAGATCCAATCTAGTTGGATACTCATATCCTACTTGATATTTAAACATGTTTATTTTTCTGGTACTATAACCCTTTAATGGTCAATTTCACGTGCGCTTTCATACGTCTGGGTCTCGTTATACAAGCTCTACATAATACGAGTAATAGATTTGTTATTGGTGTTACGCTACAAGTCTTCAGTTTCCAATCAGCCGGCGTCGGTTACCT
>DWIY01000877.1:0-11346 GCA_018248615.1 Erynnis brizo brizo
TGCCGAGTTCATGAAATGACATACGGTTTGATGTGTCACGATATCGGCACGAAATCTTAATGGTCATACAGAATCACGCCCCAGGTCGTCAGTCCTAGTAGGAGGGCGGCCTATGCCCCTTTTGCGTGGTCGAGGACATTTTTTCCGCTTTACATTATGTTACTTACTAGCTGCTAACACTATAAGGGCTACGATGACGGCGACCACCAACCCCAGGAGTGTCCAGCACAGTGGTCGCTTGCAGCCGCCCTTCTCGCCTCGCTTGTCCGCCGTCACGTATAGCTTCTCGCCTCTGGAAGTAATTAATGCGGAAAATTAACATCATGATGAAATACCTCACGCGAAGATGTTTTTATTTGGATTTTTTATACTATGAAAGTAAGCAGACGGCTTAATTTTAAGTGGTTATTGAAGTCTATAAATAAACTCATCTAGCCAAGAAAAGGACAATATGGTCACCTCAAATCTATCTAGGGAACTATAGGGTTCTTGGCAATTCTAGTTCTTCACAAAGCAAAACAAGAAATTGCTAGATCTATAGATGGTAAGGATGGTTGAGTTCTCCGGTTCGACTGCTTATGAAATCTATTGAAATATCAAGTGTAGGTATATAATATAAATATATAATATAAAATACTAATAATAAGTACATAATTCAAGTGTGTAGGTAATAAGCAAAAATCTTAATCATCAATTAAGTACCTATTGGATTTATCATAATTTACGCGAAACTTGAAACTCTTCAAAGGTGAAAAAAACATGGATTTGCATGTCGAGAGGTCTCTTTTCCAAGCAAATCACTAGCGAACAGATTTTTTATAGAAAAGAAACAAGCTTACTATAAAACATAGTGTATATAACATCAGGTTTTAGGTACGTACTTTTCGACATCGCTATCATTTTCGACGGTAACAATATCACTAAGATTTCGAATAAGACGATTTTTTTCAGCGGGATTTCGACTCATCTTGATTAAGTACACGTCAGTAAATTCGATTATAATTAATGTTTTAATATTAACAAAACACTAAAAACACATCTATCCCTTATTGGCTTTTAAAATTCACTACAAATTTATTGCTTCATTAGGCAATATAAACAGCTACGCTGAATACCTACTGTGTAGTAAGTCGAAACGCGTGTGTCAATTTACCATAATATGGAGTTATAGTCATATCTTTACTAATAAAACAGTTTTATTATTTACTGTAATTAGGAAAAAACGCTTTATTACAGTGGAATAAAAGTGATTTTTCCATCATATAGTTGTGGAGTAAATAGGTGATGAACACGGTGACGATTTGTTTCGATGCACCTATGCAAACAAATGGTGTATTACATGCTTCAGATTTTTTGAAGGTCGAAATACTTGTTATAAATACCTACATATTTTGTTTTTTTTTTGCCTCTGACTTAAACTTTTAAATCAAAAGGTTATTTTCGATTCATTAAAATTTCTAGGGTAGGTAGGTACAATAGGTGCAGTACCAATTCCTTTCTAATTAGGTACATTGCTACGAGTATATTATCACAAGCAATGAAGCAAATGACGTAAAGATTGTCGCAAATTACATAATTATTTTAATAAAATATTTGTAACGAATATTTTCGAACCTTTTTTAAATTAGAATAACAGTTTACTGTGTTAATGAAGAGGTGTACAATATTTAAATTCAATTGAGATACTTAATTTAAGGTTTAGCTTAGTTTAAATAGTTGCTTAAAAGATAAAAGTATGGAATAAAACTTCGCTAAAAGCTGTTATTGCAATAAAACCAAATCAAATACTATTTTCTAGGTATCTGCAATAGGTACATACACGAAGTGTTTACAGCCGTGAGAAAAAGCTCTCCATTCTCTATACCTATAGAGATTTTTACCTAATAAAATCCGTTCTATTAAGTCATCGTAAACGTTTTAATACAAAAATATAATTTTACTTTCAACTTATGTAACCTATTGTTGGGTTGGACTTCCTACCTACTTTCTTTAAAATGCTTAAATGCGATTCACACAATTAAAAAACCAATTATGTTGTTAAAACGCCAACTAATTTTTGTTAAGTAAAATTAAAAGGTTATTATTTCGACATAGGTTAGGTATAAGAGTGAATCTAGGATACTGAACAAACACTTTAATAAAGAAA
This sequence comes from Erynnis brizo brizo, assembly GCA_018248615.1. Taxonomy (NCBI): domain Eukaryota; kingdom Metazoa; phylum Arthropoda; class Insecta; order Lepidoptera; family Hesperiidae; genus Erynnis; species Erynnis brizo. The sequence continues at coordinate 2,147 of DWIY01000877.1, forward strand.
CTTCTACATACGGTCTACTAGTGAAAAAGTAAAGTGGGCTTAATTTTTAACTTTTCAAAGAGAAGGTTAAGTACAATATTATCGTAACATTTGGGTAAGATATGTGGAACGAAGTAGGTAAGTACCTATCATTAAAAGTGACATAACAGCTACCTACCCCGCCAAAATAAATAGGTACGACTAAAACGTTCCAAATTCGATACCTTTATTCTATCTTGACATAAAAAAAGTCGTTGGAGATCTACCTAGTATAGAATAGGCCTCTCTGATGTTGATGACTTGATTGATTGATGCCATGAATTGATGACTGACGCCTAACTGATGTTTCTAACGGCGTGCCGCTGTAGTTCTTCAAGTCCATGAATCCACCTGATTTGAAGACTGCCTTACTGTCAAGGACGCCTTCTATCTCATGTTCTCGATGTTTGAGAATGATATCTAGGTAACAGTGAAAAGTGTTTTATCGTTGATCTGTTACTGAGTTAAGGCTAAAACATAAGGTCAACATAGAGGTCAAGCACAGATTATGCAAATCCAAGTGTACCTAATAGATAAAACTTTTTAGCGACTTTTAAAAATAGCACCTTGTTTTTGCCCCTGCAAGGTTATCCGTCAGGATTTGTTTTAGTGGGTGGTTTAGATAGCAGTGTCTTAAGTCTGGTGTACTTAGGTACTTCACCCGTTTTAGGGCTCTCTGAATATGAATACTACCTATGGTCGCCGTTTTAGACCTTTCTTCCCCGTTGACCATCGATCTTTCGAACGTCGTGATGTGGCTAGCCTATAGCCTCGTTAATTTACTAACTTTGAGAGCTAAATATTATGATTCTTTCGTTCATTTACGAAATTCATCAGTTTCTGTCGAAATCTGTCCTATATGGTAGGTATCCTAAATACCAAGCAAAGCTCTATCCAAATTTCTATTCAAATTTATCTAAATCCATGTGACTTTGCATATTACTGGTAACACATATTATTTGTAAATAGTAGGTATTAACTTATAACAAAGCCTTGGTGAATGTTGTATTTAAATTAGGAACTCACATTATAATAGAATTGAATGACACTCACTAATTGCTTCCTAGAATCATGTTACGAAAGCAGCTGTAAAGCTTGAAGGAACCGGTTCGTGAAACATCTATAGCAAACTAAATTTCTATCGAACGGTACCTATCTTAGTTTGAACCAGCTATTTGGAGCCATAATATATCACCTGAATAGGATCGAGAAAAGGAAAATAAGGATCCGATCTTATGTACTGATATAATAATTATAACAACTATTTAAAAAAAAACCATTTTCAGTTTCATATTCACAAACACACGCAAACATATCATTATGTCTTCAGTGACTTCAATTAACAAGTAGACACCTCTATAAAGTGTCCTGCGAAAATACATTAAAATATTAAAAACAAATATTAGATATCAATATTTTTTCTACACATACTAAGCAAGGCAAGACCAAAAAGTTCCAGTTTCGTACTTCCTACTTGAAATATCATACTACAGACTTCATACGACGTAAGATAGGATATCTTTCCTATGTATATTTGAGGTTTGACATGGGTGTCAATAGTTTACAGTGTCCCCTGTGGCTATTACACTTGTTAAGGTGGGTGCTTGCTAATTTGTTGTCCGCTTTCTTTTAATACGGGCGAAATACGACGTGTTTCCCTTACAAGTCCCAAAATTATTACACAGATTGCTAATAAACAGATGAGTTGTTTTTGTGACTATGAACTAAGTAATTTTATTGTAACAAACAAAAAGTTCAAATATAAACACAAAAAGTTTATTATTCTTTTTGTTGTATTTTTGTAACATTTTCACAATGAAATCGCGTAACAACTCTCTACATCTCTACAGACAATGAATTTGAAATGAAAATTTGGATTACAAGGTCCTAAAACACTGTATTTTTTTTTGGGATCAACAAGATTTAAAAAGGCAAGAGAAGCTGTGGGAAATATTTAGTATTCAAGTATTTTAGAGTTTAAGTACCTACGCTGCAAATAACATAGAAGGGTGGGTGTTATCTACAACACGTAGGTAACACGGACGGCGGCAGTTCTATTCATAAATCTGTGTTTGCAGTAGCTTTTGTTAGATTACTGTGTAAGTTTATTTATCGGATTACGGAATAAGGTTTACTGGCATTGTTGAGATTTTAAAATTAAAAGGACATTTTAAAATTAATTTAAAATTTATATGACGAACATAAGGACATTTAAAATTAATTTAAAATTTATATTGCGAATTACATGATAATTTATTTAAAAAAAATATTTTTCATGTGATTTTGAACTGATTTAATTTATAAGATCGACAAGTAATTGTGAAGAAAATTTTAATTACATATAAATTATTGTGATGAGAATTTTAAAAGTTCATGAACTTTTTACAATAAAAATAGTTTTTATATTTGATATAACGTCGCTAGATGCCGCTACCGTCAGAAAAAAAGAGTTCCCATCAATTAAATTGTGTTTATATTCATTTTTGTTCCTAATCAACCAATAACGCTATAATTATTGCATTGCAGTAGGTACTTGGAAATAACTTTAACAACAAACACAATTCATACAACGGGCATCCACGTTTTTTCTTTCAAGTGAAGTAAAATAAGTGGTTATTATAACCGTGTGTACAGGGAGCGGGCCACTGGAGTCGTTGACCTCTTTGTTCCTGTGGGGGGAAGGGGGGAGTCCTCAGAGCTGCCTAGGGATGCCCAAAAAATGTGTTGTAGGTATCGATATATCGCATCGTTACTGTATCACATTCCTTTGTATCGATATGCGAAAATATCGCTTCCCTTTGTATCGATATATATTGTATCACAACCGTTTTACGATTTAATTAATGTTTTTTTAAATAAAAACGGCTATTTTTAATGGTCTTTAATTTAAATACGCAAAAAAAATATTTATAATTAAAAATTAAGAATAAGATAATTTTCAGTGGCACTATTTATTATCATTATGCTATGATGTAATTGGAATTTTCAAGTTATAAAAGTAACAAATTGGCGTAGTTTGATACGATACCATATTTTAAAGTGATACGATATATCGAAACGTATTGTATTATCAACATATCGTATGAAACATCAATTTATCGTATTGTGCTGTACTGATATTTCCATATATCGTTTCGTAATGGACATCCCTAGAGCTGCCATAAACGGCGCAATATCGGGACTTTGAAACATATTCCTTTGTTACGTTTTTATGAAGTCAAAGAACTGTTATGTTACGGATTGGAAATAAGTAAATATTAAGTTTTATTTTTAAAATACTTCCCATATTTCCTCACCTATAAAAGCTAAATATATCATCATCATAAACACGTCATCAAAATCGGTTCCCAGACTCCTTTCAGTACTTTTCGCTATTCCTCATAGTTTCGGATTTCCCCATCTACGCACACTTAAAAAATCATTGTGAATAGGTCCAAAGGAACCAACATTTGACAAAATTTTATTATAATAAATATCTAGCTACAACTTAACTGATTGTTTCCAAGTCTATTTCTTTTGTTGCGATAAATATGATTTGTTTAATTATAGTCTTCAAATTTATATTTTTCTAAAGTAATTTAAGTTGTCAAATTCTTAAAGAAATACTTACAAAAAAAATGTTAATTCTCAGATTTTCACAAAAAGTTGAAGATTTTTATTCGTACAATGACCTCTTTGCCTGATTATAATTCAGACCACAAAAAATTAGTAATTAAACTGAGTGAAGGTTGCTCTTGGTAAACACTTAGTTTTCTTTGCTTAGTTAAACAATTTATTGCAGTTTATATTAAGACTGTTTATTAAAACTACTCATCTAGGTTTCTCTGTATTGAAGCAGCCTTCTTCAGTCGAAATATTTAATTCTTTACTTCTTATGTGATTTATTTTTGGAGTAAAGTCTTCTTTAAATAATTCGGAATTTAGTTTTGCTTTTATAGATAAATATTATGTTTGTTTATTTTGTTCTTAACAGCTTAATTACTAAGAACAAAATTTTGGCTTGCAGACCCCGTTACCATATTCGGAACAAACAGAAAAACTAGTGTCACTATGTGTCTATAACCATTTTCGAATAATTATTCAGATGTTTAAAATAAAAACACTGATAGTGTTAAGCCAAACGCGAAAAGCACAAATAACAAAACTCTGGCAAATGACTTCTCTACAAGACTTATTTCACGATACAGAGATTGAAACAGCTCAGGCAAAATGAAAATAGTGAATGCTGTGATTGATTGTTCCTCTGCTTGTTCATAATCATGTTCTTTGTCGTAATGGGTTTATTTTTGTTTTATTTTTCTTGGGAATGCATTATAGCTTTTGTATTATGACCTCAGATATTTAAAAAGTTGAGGATTCACACTTGTGTTTTGGCTGGATATATCTTATTGTGAGAGACAGGTTAGAAGAAGACGAACATTTTAGAATTTTTAGACCGCAGAAGCCGAAAGTAGCACCGAAGTTACCTACTCACTTAAAGGTAGGTAGGTAGACCGCTAAGGAATAACATCAAAGCTGGTACGCTCGTTAATGATTTTGGTACCATAAAGATACCTAGAACAAATTTTACAACACAACCCGATACCATCATCAGTAGAAAGCTAGGGACGAAGAGAGCAGGTTACACTGTAGGGCAACACGATACCCTGACAACGTCACACATCAATAATTAGGTGACCGACCTTCCTACAGCTTCAAGATTTCTAATGCCCTGTGCAGGTTGAGTTGATAAAGAAATCTATGGCAGTTCCTTATACGTACGTTGAATAATGTCGGATACAAACTTTGTACACACCGATTAAATAGAATAATCTGATGAACCGACTAATCTTCCAAAGATTAACGTGGTTCGTCTTGTAAATAGCGTGAAAATTTTGCCAAATTCCATCCTTACAACTTTAAAATGAATAAGGCAACAGCAGAAATAAGCCTAAAAAGACTAAAACAAATCGGTAATAAAATGGGTGCCTTAAAAGATCAACAATAGCTATAACGTAAACTTCAAAAGTCAAGTAAGTATTCATATTTTTCATACACCTTGAAATAAAACCATGACGGATGACGATGGATAGATGAACATAAAACTTAAGCAAATTGACAAGATGTATTTTTTCATTTGCTTGATTAGTTAACGTAAACTTGAAATACTGATTAAATATTAGACAACAATGCACGTAAAGGTCATTTTCATACTTTGGCAATTTCACACCAAATTTTTATTTCCGAAAATCATGAAACGAACATTATTAAACAATTTGAACATGACTTTGATAAATTACGTCCGTGATACAAATATCCTTAAAATTAATCCAATTGCATGTTATCATCCGGAAAGACTAGAAACTTTACTCAGTGAAAAATTGCTGAAAATGAAGTAATGAAAACGTAGTATCACTAATTACCAAGTTAACGTCTTCCTGTAATTAATAACTGATCAATCGATAATAATTAATTGTATTCGGAATTCAGTGATATTATTTGTTAAGACATGCCAACAAGATTTTTTGGGTATTTGTTGTTTTCTGCAGTCAAGGGAAGCCTAACACAATTTTTTTGTATACCACCAATGCAGGACTTTAGGAATCGATTAGGGGGGGGGGGGGCTATGCCCAGCAATGAATTATGAAGGCTGAAATGAGGGAGGAAAAAGTACTTGTGTCAAAAGTTCTGGTAAATATTCTGGTAAATATTGGTCCTCATTTTACTCAAGCATTTTGATCGAGCAACATGTTAAAAAATTTTTTGTGGATATTTATTGGGAAAAAGCACCAGCTATATGACCCAAATCCATGGAGAATAGAGATTGATCGCAACGATTCATTGAGCAAGTGACATTCATGAATGGGAGCTATCACCGCTTGCGCAACAATGGCATTAGACACCATGACGCGGTAATGTCATTACGCTAAGAGTTGTGCAAGTGCGCAAAGTTGTATGCACTATCATTAGCAGATTCGGAGGTTGACAGAACATCTTGGTCTCTCAGTAACTCATTAGCGACCAAAGCAGGGTAGGGTCTCTTTCTGCGCCTCAGAGTTCTTCAAATTTCAGGTTCCCTCAGGATATTTTCTTTTACTACTAGATGTTTACTACTAGTAGGAACAAAGAAGAAGCTTCCGGTGAAGCGGAATTAGACATAAGTGTTTTGACGCCACTTATGTAGGTATGTGTGACAACAGCAATCGAAACGGTAGGTTTTTTAGGTGTAGTTGATTTCTATTCTAGTAATGGCTGTTGTTGAGTACAATGTTCAAAACTCATGGCCTAATGCGTTAGTAGGTGCCATTATTGTCATGATACCACTTTCCTCTAACAACAACACTCAGCAGTGTTGTTGTTACAGAAAGTGGTGTTGATTTCATTTTTGTTGATGGTAAAGCAAAATAATATACTTACATTTTTTTACCTGTTTATACAAGTAACATATTATGTTTAGCAGCTACTATTGTTCCTAATTCGAGTCTTGTTTTCCTAATTCATTTTTTTTTTTCGGTATTGACAATGTTTTCTCACTATGATAAATCAGTGCGCTATTGCCAATTTACTGAGTAGTCTAAAGAAGAATTGAGTGAACTACCTATATTAGAGTTACCCTTCGGATTCACATCTCGAAACACCTAAATTAGGCGACGAAAATTCCTCACTACATTATTAACAATTTTTAAAATAATACTCACAATTAGCAATAACTTCAGAATGCTTTATATAACATCGTTTTCATGATTACCTATCATCTAATCTAATAATTAAGGCAAGATAGTCTACTCTGTGCCTCGTAGGTGTAATGCCTCTACGTATCGACATAATATACTCACTTCATATAGATCAACATGACATGTGCATACCAATGGTGGGATGTCTCAAACCACATGTGCGGTCCGTTTGCTCCTACCGTCCCACGTGTAGTGAATGTGTGATGAGTTTACTGCACTAGGAGACTTACCTGCTTCTTAATTATTAACATTGTTAGGTTTCTTTCCAAAATTTCGTGTCAAAACCATATTTGTAGTATGAATGTTCAACTTTACATTATTAGGTTTATTTTTAGATGTTTTTATCAATTCCTTCGTATTTTAAACTTAAAATTGTTAAGTTTATTTTCAGAATTTTGTGTCAAAACCTTCTTTATTGTACTCGTAGGTGTCTTAGTCAAACTAAACTTTAAAAAACTACATTCTTTATCACAATAATTTTATAGATGCATCGTGGAATGCTATGCTTAAGTAATATTTATGCGTTATTAAAGCCATTAACTATTACCGAATCTCTTTCCCAATGATTTAGTTCTTGGTTTTCAGTCTTATATACTTTTCTAAATGCAATTTCAAACAGCAATGTTGAATTTTAATTTCTTTCTCAATGATTTTGTTCTTGGTTTTGCTTTGACAAGTTATAAATAATCTTACATACTCTCCTAAATGTAGTTTCAAACAGCAAACTTGAATTATAGTTGTGTGAGTTGTGTCTAACTGATTTTTGATTACAACTTTATTCCTAAAGTGTATATCATCCGTGCAAGGTTCTTAATGATTACTATACAATTTGTCTGCTATTACTATGAACATACTTTTGCTACGATTACCAATGCTAACACTTAAAACAGAAATAAGAATAAAAATAATAATAAGAGCGAGGTTTCTATTAAAGGGAAATCTAGAAAATATTGTAAATGGAAGTTAACTTTTTGTTCATTCGTCTTACTACGTAAGAGCTGTTGTATTTGAAAAGAATAAATGCAGCATTTGCAGCAAATGTAGTTCGTTCCTAATGTTTTGGACAGCGTCGCGTCATGTAAGTATTGTGGGCTAGTTGTATTGTTTTGAATTTCTTTCAAACGACGTGCCTTTGTGTTTTCATCGCGTTGAATATGCAACGGCTTTCTCGAAACAAAACGGGATGGTTTGGTGGTAACGAGTTATTTGTTGTTTACAAGCCAGAGAACGCTTAGCTGTTTAAACTTTCAGCCGGATTTGGCTGAACAATGTGAGTAACCTGAAACTGCCACTCGTTAAAACGAAAAGTGAATAGGTTATCAATAATGTTTTCAAAAGGAATTTGTTTCTATTCAAATTCTCGCCTCCAATTTACTCTCATCTGTCTCGTTTTCCTAATTCGATTTTTTTTGCATATTTCGGTATTGCCAATGTCCTAGCACGTCCCCAGTATGCATTAATAAATCGGTAATTCTGCAAAATCATTTATTTTATGAGAATCTAAATTTTATGACTTTCCTCAATTATTATTTATAAACTAATAAAATATTGCTAATTTTGTTATACAACACCTACCTATCCGTTATTTATTATTTTTTATTTCATACTACAGAGGTCGGTAGTTAATTATAGAGCCATATGTATTCTGTAGTTCGTGCATAGACAATAGCAATTCATTTTTAAATCGTGAGCGTCCCGCAGGTGCATCGGCCGTGACTTCACAGATAATGTATTTGCGACAACTCGTGTGCTTTGGATGGACGACGTGCCATTTAAGAACTTCCTGTGCATTTCCGGGCCATAAAGAATATGTTAGAGAAATACTCAGTCTTAGAATATAGACTACAAATACAATACAACCTTATGTTTTACTAGCTGTGACTGTCCGCGTGGAGAAATAAGACACCCTTTAAATGTTGATTGAAATTAGAAACTACCTGAATATAAAATTTTTCAACATCCGTGCTGTTGTGGCGTGCAAAAGCAAGAGTCATCCATCAATGCTCACAAAATTTAGCAGGCCTAACAGGATAGGAATAAATAATATAACACTAGTAGAGGTAGTAAGAAAGGCTATTGGAAAAAGATCTCTCTTATCTCCAAAACAGGGAAATTTGGAACTCACGCTCGCCATGCTCGAATGAGCTTTGGTAAATAATTGGGACTGGTGTGTTGACTTATAAGTTTAAGACAACGTCGTTAAAAACCAATTTTCTAAGTTATCAAGGTGCTTTACGTACCTAAATGGGAAGAACAATTAGGAACAGATATTTATAAACTTTTAGATAAACAAGTTAAAAACTTTTAGATAAGCTGTAGGTTAGGGTGTCCCTTAAATTTCAAGTTCGATATTTTTTTACGCATACCTTCTTAAAAGTTTCGTAATGAACCTTATTTTGTCTAGAAACAAATATTAGTTCGATTTATAAACGATAACCCGTGCCGACTTGCGATTTAAACTTTTCCATA
>DWIY01000878.1:0-11344 GCA_018248615.1 Erynnis brizo brizo
ACGTCCAGTACGGCTGACTACGAAGGAATGGTCGCCCTACCAAACGGTTTGCCGCACTAAATCGTATCGCAGAAATTTCGCATCGCATCGCATCGCAGTTTTGTGTGGGAGCCCTTAAATGGTTAATTAAAATTTCTCCTGCAAACATTTACGGCTTTATGTCGTGCTTTGAGAAGATCAGCGCGCTAATACACAGCCACATCTTACGTAAAACATGCATAAAATCAACATAACGAACAATTTACAGCTGTGAAAAATGTAAAACATAATAACTTAGGACGCGGCATTGTATCATAATGTTAAAAGCCGAGAGAATAAGAACAAAACAAATATTTACCTAATGAATATTTTGTAGCTTCTTTGCATGACATAGCCGTTAAAAATACTTCAGCGCTCTGCAAGTTTCGTATCTAGACATCGCGTTTACATTTATTCAAACAATGACCTAACTGTGGAACAAAGAAACTATGACGCAAATTGCTTAAAGTCAATCCAACGTTTAGCATCGAATAGAAATCATTGAAATGCAATGTTGCACACAAATATTGCGTATTATAATAGTCAAACAATAATTATAATATTTTATATCGCTGACGTCTTTACTTGTAGTTAATCAAGTACCTACACGTAAATGAAAGAATTTCAATAACAATGACCAAGGAGTTATTTCGTTTTGCGCAATAAATGAACAAACTTCTTAATGTTAAAACATTTAACGCCTCTCTCGTAACATGAAATATAAGTAAGTAAAGTATAATTCCAAAATTCAGCCACAGGCTGAAAATATAGGAATATATTTCGCTTTGATATTTTTTATAGACTATGGATTTGTTAGTGTGAGGATAATATTAGTTATGTTACTGATGAGCGATTATGATTCGTTGATTCTTTAGTAGTTAGGATTGTTATGTAATAGGTAACTAGTTGCTATATTGTAAATTGGTTGTAAAGATACAAAAGACACGTAATTCGCTACACGCTGACATTTCAGATTAATAAGCATTAAAATCGAAAGGTTAGTGACATTCACATGCCGTAACTTACATACGTAATATTAAGAAGTTAAACATAGGTACTTGTTACAGGGGTGCGGTTTCTAGGTCTACGTGCACGATACTCACCGACGTTCGAGTAGTAATCGGGAAGCGTATACAATGGATAGTCACCTAATTTGAAGAGGTATGCGGAGAGCAGGACCGCGTCGTGCCGCGGGTCCACCTGCCCCGGATGGTGCGCCGCGGGCCGCATCAGCGAACTTATAGAGAAGTCGGTCGTGCCTTGAGCACTCCCGCACCATCCGTTCACGCTGCACAACTTGCACTCCTCTTTCATCGTTCCAATATTAAATATGTAAATACTCTCTCTATTCCGTTTTTTTTGTACTCGGTTTGTACTGGGCACTGATAAATCACATACAAAAATATCCGTCTGGCTCACACATCACAGAAGTTATCACAGCAGTGTTCGACGCCGTCTGCAATCCATTAAGTCAGCTTCCGATGTTCTTCCACTTTGAAGGCACTACTTATTTGCGTTCACCGAATGCACACAATATAACACGTTTCACTTAAACGATCTGCTCCGGTTTTGGCACGAAGGTTAAAAAAATAATATCGACGGGAAGAATCTATGGAACAAAATCTTTTGTTATCGTTCGTTTTATTCGGTTAACGCGACTTTGAATTGTTTCTTCGACTGATTAATCTTCTCCGTTCGACGCAAGTGACCTTTGACATCACTATAACGTCTCACGAAGTGGACCAAATCCATAATTCGGTATTGCAATCGATTGCATCACGTGTGTCGAAGGATATGAGCTTAAACAATTCAGAAACAATTCAAAGCGGCGCGTTATTTGTTTGGGTCAGTGAATTAAAATAGGATTATGAAGAGACGGAGGATATTGCACAGTGTTGTAAACAAGCTAAATCGTATAGCTCGGTGTGGTGTCAGCGAGCGCTGCAATGCGGCTTAGCCGGGTCAAAGGTATCTATCTATCTACAATGCCGTCGTGCGATTTGGGTTTTAAACTTTTAATGCCTAGGTAAATAAGTGCGCTATCCTTTCTTCTACCCATTTTGAAACCGTCATTCAGGACAGCGAACTTGATTTTCACTGAAACAAAGCTTTACGGTACCAGCTAGAGTTGAATTCTCTGGAGACAACTTATATGATGAAAATAATGAATCATCAATCATAAAGCATATTACGATTGACGTGTATTTTAATATTACGTGGCCTTATGATTGTTTCAAACTCATCGCGGAAAGGGAATGAATGACTCAGTGTGATGAAATTTGAATATAGGATTGAGACATTTAACGATAATAATATTAATGAGTATCACACAGAGTATGAACACAGTGATAATGAATGGTGGCCTAGTAAAATACAGTCTAAATGTATGTATATAGCTATGTACATATTGTTCATACGTCACCCGTGGATGGTCCCCTCTACAGATGGCCTTGTAGCTCGCGTCAATAAATGACCTAATTGAGTTCTGAACATTAGTTCCACTATAATTTGAACGATATGAGCACCATACCTATTATTATTTTCAGCTTCATGACATGTGTCGTAGTAGTGAATAACATTGACTACAAGTACCTACTAGTTACTTAGATACTGATCTAATGTCTTTTGTTTTTATTGATTCTATCTGTTTCTTTTGTGTGTGTATGTAGGTACAATAAAGAGTTTAAATAAATAATGTCCTTGGGCTCAATAAATACCAAATCAGTTCATCGCTAAAATTAATACCTCAACCATATGTTTTTAATAGTTTCCATTTTACAACGGCCGATGATTTATGAGTTCTGGACGTAGGATGAATCATTGCTGTTCATTTACTCTAGGTACGGTCAAGTGATAAACAAATCATAGTCCAACGTGCGTGCTATTGTGTAATATTATGTTACAGCGTCACATTTTAAGGACGCAGCGATATCATAAAAAGCAACGATTTATGAAGCTATCGTCACAAGAACCAAAATACGTACATGATGTGCGGCTGACGTTAGTTCTCACGAGTTCAATTCATTTAAGTGATTTAACCGCATTGACGTCGAAAATTTTAAGAGTTTTTCTCGATTTTCTATCGGGTATTATGTGAACAGCGTCGCAGTATGCAGTGACCTTGGATCGACACATAAACAACGTCACGTGGATGTCTGCGCGGACTCAGTCATGCCGCTGCCATTATTACACCATATCCTTTGATACCTACCTACTTCAAATCTATCGCATCAACGCTAAGGAAACAGATTCTTTCAGGCAAAGAAAAACTTTAATCATGTCAAAAAGAGTCCGTTATTTATTAAAGACATGAAATATCGCGGATTCTAAAAGTAATAAATCGAACGTTACCAAATAAAGACGGCGAAAGGAAGCTATTTACAAAAATCCGTTAACGATCAAGATCCTTATTCATGGTGGATCTTCCGTAACACTTCCAAAAAATTGAGGAGCTCGTAATAATGGATGTTGCCGCACGTGCGATGGGGCAGGCAGCTGCGATGACAGCTGGTGAAGTCGAACCCCCTGCCCGCGCCCCGCGCCCCGCGCCACCCCTCCTACCTGCCATAACACGACTTGACCGAAACTAATTCAACATTATTAAGCCACGTGTAACCGAACAATTCACCGCTTCCTCATACTTAAAATTTAAAACCTTTAAAACTGCTCGAAGAACTTGAACACACCATTTAATTAGTTCGAATAAGATCAGAAAATCGCCGCGCTAATTTGATTCGCACATGCAACGTAAACGAAACGAATTGTTAGTATTACTTTTTAGCGCGTAACAAATGTAAGTACACGAATATTTTGCGTTGTTTGCATAGATAGTTCCACTTGTAAACATACGCTTAATTCTAAATTTCTGGTAAATGCACTAGCTAATGTAGAGACATCGGTGAATATTTGGCAGTGTGTTTTGGCGATCACCCAGTAGGACAACGAATGTACTGTACGGTTTAATGCTCTAAAAGAATATTGTATGTGGTTATCCATTTTAAAGTGTTCATTCTTAAAAAAATTGAACGTTAAATTTGTTTTTTAAACAGATTCAAACATATTATTTACTTTTTGTTTTTTAGGAATTTAAAAATTAAGTTTTCTTGAAAGTCATGCTTGTGGCAATGTGATAATATGAAGACCGATAAGGTATATGGAAAGCAGCCCCCTTTATTGTAATTGGCAAGTGATGTTGGCGGGGGCCCAATGAGTGCTGTGGCCCAGCTAGCCGCTGCTGAATAATAACGGTATCATTGTGAATTGCTTATTAGCTATTGAATCAATGGTCACATAATTAGAAAAAAATCTATTTCATTACATTAATAAGTTTCTATGTTAAAAGTCTATAAAATATGCTGTGGTTTAATAGTTTCGACATTCATCAACGTAAGCCTTTTCCACGGAACAATCTGTCGCAGATCGTGCCTAAACAGATGTAGGTACTACTATATATGAAAACTAAGAATTTCAACAAAAATATAAAAATATTACAGCCTTTACAAAAATTAGCCAATCTTGAAGATTTTATCTTATGACCAGAGTGGTTGATATGATTATTACTAAAAACCAATTTTTCTACAATAAAATATTCTATCATCTATTAAATTACCTCGCAACGCAAATCAAATAAAATGCAATGTAACATTTGCATAATTTATTATCTAATAGAGCCTTAATAACCACCAACGCGCAAGTCAGCTAATGTTACGGCGCGACTAAAGCCGATGGACAATCACGTAACCACATATGGGACCAAAGAACTGTTTGGGGTTGCAAGTATTTAACCCTCTGAAGTGGCAACCGATGTTTCTATTTAGAACACTAGCTATGATCGCATTATATTTGTTTCCTCCTTCAACCACATCTCCCCAACTAAAAATCAAGGCATAAAGGTACTGTTGCTTTACTGAAGAAGGCTTTAGACCTCCTCGTGCGATCTTTAGAGATTCTACGACCTGGCTGCGACCCTTTTACAGCCCACTGTTGGACACGGGTCTCTCCCTACAACTCGCTGCTTCAATGCGGATTTATGGAGAAACAGGTTAGTAGCCAACCCGTGTTGAATATATTCAAACCGCCCATCGCATCAATAGCAACCGGGACCGACGGCTTAACGTGCTCCCCGAAGCACGGAAGCCCGCATTTAATTCACTACTAGCGGTTACCTATCCAGGTACCTACTGTACGCGCCCGACGTTATTTCTTAATTTTTTCGACCGCTTGCGATCTATTCAAGCAGCGGGGCTATGCACGCTTTCTACCACCTATGCTACACTATTTTTATGGTTGTGTCTTTTAATATGGACACTAGATGCAACATCCTGGTCTAACTGATTACAGCGCTATCATGATTAATTGTTTGCGAAGCGGCCTCCAAGCTATTGGAAATCGATATCACTGTCACTACAGCCATATTGTGCTTAAGTAGGGTAAGACCTCTTTGAACTGGTGTAAGCTTTCTGTTTACACTCGAGCTGTTAATTCGATTGTCATTTGATGCCAATGTTAGAAGTCCCTCTCGTAGAATTCAAACGTTGATTTTATTCTCGATTGTGATCGTTTTCTAACAGGTAATGGCATTTCAGCTAATATTTGTATTGAATATCTAAGTGCGGAATCACTATTCAATTCTATTGGCAATTCTCTGTTTTGTCAATTTCCAACAATCATAGACACATACCTAATCTGGTAACGAAACGATTAAGTCAGATCTGATATCTAGGTACTGAAATGTTGGCTTTATGGTAGAGTTTTTGAAGACATTTTATGATTTGGGATCATAACCACATACCTATCTGCAAATTGAAAGACAACAATATTCCCTTTGTAGCATTATAGATATATGGCGATAAACGAAAGTGATGATAAATATTTTCACTAACTAAATTATATTATAAGTAAGGGAGGTGGCGCCCTTCAGTTTAGTTGGCAATCGGTGTTGGCGGGAGCCCAATGGCGCGCCATGGCCCAATGGCTCTACATAGCAAACCGCTAGTCGCAGCTAGATTACAAGTACAACGTTATCATGATGGATTGTTTGTTAACCAACCTTCGGGTATATTTGAAATCGATAGCTTTTCCATTATCTCAATATTACCTTTTGTTTAAACTTCATATTACTCGTATCTAAGTATCTTCAGCTTATCTAGGATGTTACACCTTTTGATGCAAAGATTAAAGATATGAATATATTAAAGATATGACGGAAATATGTAAAGGTCCAACAAGTCCAACTTACTGAACTGAGACGTAGACACTAAAAATTGAGCGAATTATAGAAAAGGCTTGGTGTGTCAGGATAAAATTCAGAATTAAGCAATGGGCTGGGTACGTTTGTCGCAAATCAGAATCAACATGTAAACAGAGCCTAGAGTTAGGATCTCATATAAACATCCCGCATCATATGTGTTCCTGTTCGATGAAAGACGTCGTATGGGAATGCTTAGGAACTGGATGCTAAGAGCTGAACATAAAGCTATAGACTAATAAATTTCAAAGGAGCAGAGGCTACAAAAATTATTATAATCGCATCCCTAAAACAGGAACTTAGCCATCAATAATGTAATTCAATTTCTCTGTAATAAAACGAAGAAATGTGAACATATCGCTAAAAGTGCAATGTGAGAGTTGGGTTATCGCGAATTTAAATTATCAGTATCGATTACCGTATCTTGACAGCCGATAGCCCGATACGATAAGGTAGTGTCCTTTACTTAATACCTCATTATTTGTATTTGGTGAAATGGTACCTACATTTTGCAAGGTCATTTGATTTACTTGTTATCTAATTTAAAGATTTGTTACCTTGGTAGGCAATAAACGACAATATTGACGATAAATTTGCATGTACGTACATATTTATGCTTAGGTACCTATTTATATTCGGCATTGTTTAAAATAATTTTTCTTATAATCGTCCCCGTTCTAAAATGTAGGTACTTTTAAAATAAATGATTTGTAAAATCCTTAGTTATAACTTTATTTATTTTGGAATGTCGATTGTCAAAATAGTATAAAAAAAGAAAACTAAAAAAAAAATAGGGTAGGTACTCATTTTATTGATAAATTTTCTATGTTCCCACTGTAGGTAGGTACTAGGTTTAACAAGCATTCGCTGAATCTTACGTTCTCGGAAAATAATTCTCACATGGCCTGCTTTTCTGAACTATGATCAATTATTTTAGATTCAAGAACATTAACAGGGAACCTATTTCATCAAACTAAAAAACTAAATTTTTCATTTTTTGTGAAAAAGACAGCTTACTAGCTGGTTTAACATATAATAGCATACGTTTAGTCCAAATTACAAATTCCAGGTAGATATTCGCTCTCTGAAGCTTTTATCAACACGGTAAAAGACAGTAAGTTCAATAATCCTGTCCCCAAACACCCTAATAGCCCATTATCGTGTTATCAAAACACATAACGATGAAGTAGTAACACAAGTGGAGTGTGGAGTCGACGAAAGCACGCCGTGTGGTTTCACAAGAATCACAAATTGCTTACATAAGCTCGGCTTGCGTAAACTCCTCTTAGGTGTAGTCTGTAGAGTCGCCCGTAACTTAGCTTTAAGTTCATGTGTACGTTCACTGTGTGAAATATCAAATCAATTATATCCGTTCAGTCAACTATTCGCTGAAACAACGTTTGCTTTATCCCACAGTTTATCTAAGTTCAAATCAATTCAATAGACTTTTAAAATAAAAATGGGAAATACACAATTCGAGGGGTAACAGCAGAGATAAAGGTACTTTTGTAGATTATCATAATTTTTTACCCACGACGGAACGGAGAGGGCTGCCAAAATATAAATAAGTAGGTAGGTATAGCAATACAATATCACCAAATGATTCACGTTCCTATAAAACTACAAAACTAGTTCATTTAATGGCAGCCCCGGACGGATTTTCTTGGGCTCAATTTCTTGTTTTTCAAGTCCGGGGTTTTTTTTAGTTATTTAATCCTTTTTCAAGTACATTAACACCATCGCGGGTCTTTTCAAATATTTTAATTTTGCTTTTTTTTATGGTGATTTTTAATATTTTTTTATAGAGTTGCCAAGCCATTTCTAAAAATTATGTTCGGTTATTGTGTTTCTTTTTCAGTCTACAGTAAAAACAAGTGCATGTGCACGGCTAGCAACATTCATAGCCGAACGGCTTTCGTGATATAGAAGAACTATAATACCATTAATTCTGTTAAGTTAAAGAATGCTTACTTATGCAAAATTCGAAGCAGATTGGACCAAGGAATCACGTTGTCCCATACAAACTTGAATAATAAATAACAGTTCTGAAACTAACCATTTCCAGTTGACAAAATAAATCGTTAATTAATATGGTCTATTGAATTTCGATGCAAAATTCGAACTATGACGAAAAGAAACCTTATGATGAGGGCATGATTCAATTTTGCTCATAGTGCAATACAATTAAATAAAATTATATTTTCAATTAAAATGATATTTAATTAATATATATTAGTTTCTATTAAGGGGTAGTCCGTTAATATTCTGTCAAATCCAAATCTAGTCAGATCAATAGTGGTAAAATGACCATCAATTATCAATTCTGCAACAGCTCGTCCAATACCTGGAGCATGTTGACAACCTGAGAATAAAAATTTGTTTAAATATTATTTCTTATAATATAATTATAATATCGGGCGAGATGAAAAATTATTAAATTACTAAAATTACTATTAAAAATAGGGGTTGGTGATAGAAGGGTGGAAATTTAGGGTTGTATGTATTTTTTTATGCCACATTATTAAAAAATAAAAAAGTTGTCCAAAAAATAAAAATAAAAATTGAAACTATGAGGAATTATTATAAGTGACACTTAGAAATGGTATAATAACACAGGTGTGTTTTTTTTCTAAATTAATGGGCTCGATTCCTGGCTAGTCATATTGATTTGACAAAAATCCAATTATGCGGTTTTACATCTCATCAAAAAGCCCCAAACTACTTTTAGTATTTTTCGCTATTCCTCATAGTTTCAGATTTCCCCACCCACACACACTTGAAAAATTCACCAGTAGGTACATATTACAATCTATTACCTTGTTGACCAAAACCAGTTGCAAAAAATAGTGTGCCATGATAAGCATGTGAGCCCAGGATACCAGTATCATCGTAAGTATTATAGTCGTACATCTCACTACTTAACTTTTTTATCTGTAAAAATAGATTTTAAAAATTAAATGACGTACTTACATATCTAAAGTTTTTTTTCTAATTAAAACAAAAAACATTTCTGTGAAAGATTAGTCATTATTTCACTGGAAATATATTTTATATTTATTTTACATCAATTTTACCTAGAGATAAACTACGATAACTTGGCGCGCCCC
Source organism: Erynnis brizo brizo (assembly GCA_018248615.1). NCBI lineage: Eukaryota > Metazoa > Arthropoda > Insecta > Lepidoptera > Hesperiidae > Erynnis > Erynnis brizo. Next base: position 9,373 of record DWIY01000878.1, read on the forward strand.
TCCAAAATTCAACTGTGAAAGTATTTACAAAGCGCCACCAAAACTCGCACCGCATGTTTGCGTCCGATGAACTGGCTGACAAATACTTACAACTATACATTATACAAACTCTTTCGTAAGGATGTGACTACACACATTGAAACCGTTTTGCGCCAAGTTACCGTAGTTTATCTCTACATACGAGTATTATGAACCAAGTATCTATGTATAAATTAAATAAATAAATTTAAACTTACTGCCATATCCTTAAATCCTGGGAATCTATTGATTAATGATGTTTGTGTAAAATTATTCAACTCGTTGTTGGAACTTTTTTCATAACTAATGTCCAATGAAGGAATATGGCCACAAAGTATACTGTTTTCCAATTGATTGCTCAAGAACCATAATCCACTTGTATCCATTATGAAAGGAGAATTTAAATTGATAGGAAATAGTTTTGATTCATTCTGTATTGAATATACATCATACTCTCTGGAAATAATTGTGAAAATTTTGTAATAGTAAATCAAAATCATAAATTAGACCAGTGCCGATAATTTTTGAGACAAAAAAAATAATAGTAGAATGAAACCCATTACAAAACGTAGAGAATATGACAAAAAGCAACAGCAAAAGTTTTGTTTTGCCGGAAATCAAGATAAAACATTTTTTACCCTTCAAACCTCCGCGCTTTCCCCTTCCCAAACTCAGATCGCCCGTAATTTATTTTTCCTTTCATTTTTGTCATTTTCTCCTCCTTTTCCAATGGGTCTCATCCTACTATTATTTTCTTTCCTTTTTTACCATTTTCAGAGCTATCGGCACTGGGCTGTTAGATAATGTTTTATTTTTTTATTTGAGGTTTGTGCCATTTTTAAGACGCATTAATTAAGTATCTAGAGATACCTACCTACTAGGCAGGTACTACTAAGATTAAATAATGGAAAAATATATTGTGTACATATTATTAAATTTTATGGCTTTAATAACAAAGTCTATTAAAGAAATCTATGTAGGTATTTCACTGTGGATTTTTAAAACAACCTCAATATGTCAACCAGTGCTGATTACTTTTCTATTTTAAAGTAGTTAGTAGATGCTTTCATGACAGTTCGGCTGCTTTATTTTTCTATTGGTAACACAAAATTTAAAAATTCTTCTGCGTCCAGTTTTTAGTTTCTCCATTGTCGCCTCCATATCCTACGAATGACTTTAAAGTCTTTAATCAGGCATAAATCTCATTTACCAATTTAGAAGATTTATTACAAAAATGCAAGAATTTTGTAATATTTTTTTAATTCGTACCTATTTAAATTAAAATGTAGTTTAACTTAGAAGCAGGTCATTAGTCGTCCTAGCCTACATCTGGCGTCTGCAATTAAGCAGACATTATTTTAATCCGACGATATAAAAATTAAAATTCCATTTCTTTTCCAAAAACATAAAAATAAAGGTTGAATACATATATTAAAAAGTAGATATATATAATGTATAATCTTAATCAATATTAATAACTTGTTTGATTAATATCGGTATTTTGTCAATGAGTTCATTAAACATCTCTCCTTCTTACTTAAAGGGAATCGAAGCTTTAAAGTTTGGTTTGTCATTGATAGAGAGAGATGCATATATTTCTGCCAGCCGCCGCCAGTGGGCTGAACTGAATCCCCTCCAAACGCGCAAGCGCCTGTTTTGGTACTTTTCTCGGGTGACAAGCATTTTTACTTTTAATTTAAAATAAACTGACTTAGTTAACTTTCAATTTTTTAATTTAAATTTAATATGATTTTATAAGTTATACATTAACAGCATTTGCTTGTGTTGTTGTTTTTTAATGACTAGTGGTCGCCCAGTAGTCGATATTCGACTATAATTTACTAAAAATATCTATATCTAATTTTTATGTACTTCTAAAGATGATATAAATACGAAAGATTTATAAGGTAAGGTACCTGTTGCTGATGGGTTGCACTCGCTATTAAAACTTTTA
>DWIY01000879.1:0-11339 GCA_018248615.1 Erynnis brizo brizo
ATTTTCACTGTGAGGTCCTTTCGAAGCCAGGCTTTACCTAGCCGAGCTAATATCATCCGGATTTAGGAAGGGGGAATATTATACGTATATGTACATTTATTTTCTATTAAACTCGGTAGGATGAACTTCTTAAATAGGAGGTGAAGAAATATTGTGTATCTTCTTTTGGTTAAGGGCTTTTTTGTAAGTAGCAAATGAGTGTACGAGGCACCTAATCTCAGCAGCCCATGATTCCGGAAACATCGAAATTTAAATTATTTAAAAAGTTGATACGAATCAACTAACATAATTGTATAAAGCATCAACAGAAACCAAACGTCACCAACAAAACAACACGAAGGACATGCTTTTTAATAAAAAAATTGAATTTTGAATTTTTTAATAATGGCTGATGAATTTTGTCTGTAAGCATACGGAAATCATGAAGTTAGCGATACGACGTACCCTATAACATGTCTTTTCACTGAAGTTATGTGCGGTTTGCAAATACACACACTCAATATCAGAACCGCCCCCGCAGCGGGCCACGTGTGGCAGGATGACACACTTAACTTGAGACATCCTGTGCAATGTTGATACAACTGTCGGTGGTTATGACACCCTGGTAAACCGGTACCTTAATCTTTTTGTTTTCATACTAAAAACTTCACATAACCTTAAAGGGTTAAGTCATAAGTGGCTTAGTACTTGTAAAAGTATTAATTAAGTTAACTACCTATAATTAATGTCATCAATGTGTTTGAAGATTGTTTAAGGCACACCCGACCGACCAACCAACACGACAAAATTCAAACACAGGTCTTATAATGGATCTGTCCCTGATTGGCAATACGCACTGCATACTTAATTAAAGGTTGTTTAGTTAAATACTTTTTCGGAATAAAATAAGCATACAAAAATATTTTATCAACATTCCCTCTGTAGATTTCCCACAACTCATCAACAAAGCGGCCACATAAAAGATGTTTTGAGCTCTTAATATAAACCAGTTGTACTAATTTGTGTAATTACGATATATAAAAATACTAATACGCACTAATTGTTTTCGTAGTTTTTAAGATAACAAGTAAATAACATGTGCCTTATCGTGACGAAGTTTTTTGTCCAACCTCGAAATACAATTTAATTTTCATTAGTCAAATTACATGACTGTATTCGAGCTTGTAGATTTAAATTTTCTATTCCAAAAATTAAGCGCGGTTGAATAAACTATGAGTAGATAAGCAGCTTTTCGTGCATGAAATTAGTCTAGAATTTCAAATACAAGGGCAGTGCCGAAATTCTTCATTTCATTACAATTGCAATGGAACTTGGGTACCTACTGTCTTGAAAAACATTAGTTTAAATTATTTTAAAAGTTCTTTAACCCCCTGTTTAAACAGATTAACATTTACAAAGTCAGTCAGTCGTTACTGAAGCATTATTATTCATTTTTATTTTTTAAGATTTACGATAATTTTGGACATTTATTCGCTAACATTTTAAATAACGGTGTTTTATTCATTATACATGATATTACTTACGAGCAATTATGTGGAAATTAGGCATTGTACCGCGGAGGTAGTAATTTTCATTGTGTCATATGCACGTAATAATTACTCACGGTACTCACATGAAGAAGATTTTATTGAGAAAACGGCAGATTAGCGTTTTAAATGTTAAAAAAAACTATACATAGTGACGTAACACAGTCTATGGTTTAATTTGAACGCTTGGAAATATTGCTTTTAAGAAACAAAGCGTTTCTTCCTATTTAAAACAAAGAGCCCGACCATCTACAATCCATTCTCCCCTAGTAAATAAGAGCACATACAAAAGAGCACAATGATGTGACCTAAAAACATGCGTGTCTCAAATCTCGCCCAGACGCTCCGAGCTGCCTGAGTTATGAAACGTCGCGAAATCCGACCTTACGTTTACGACCAACGTTGTTTTGGTTCGATACCTACATTAACAAAATTTACATACACCCTTAATTCAAATATCGTTATCTAATAAATCAGCGTTTATTTGCATTCCAAAAAATACTAATCTCGCACTTCCGACGAGAGAAGTCTTTCAGGACCTGAATGGAGGATTGGGTTATTAAGATCCACAAATAGCGCTCCTGAATGCAGATGAGCCCTGTCTAATCTAAAGTTGGCGCCTGTGACGGCGCTAGAAATAACAGCACTGGTAGAAATGTCGATGTCCAATCTTTTCGTGACGCGCCGACCGTCACGTGAACCTCGATATCGATCGGTTCGATTCGGTAACGATTACGTGGTCGATAGATGAATATGCTAAAACGTGCGAACCATCACTGTCAACGGAACGAGCCTCCCGCATTCTAGTTAGCTGGCGCAATAAAAATGCGATTGCGTAATAAAACAGCTGGCCGGGATGCGTAAAAATTGTAAACTTTACGAAGTTGTTTACAAACATTCACCTAACAGCGCCGCGATCGTCTGGAGTTCACCGCTTCTCTCACAATTATGGGACCTTTGACTTCACACGGGATCTGTACAAACAAGGCGATCGAGCTCGTTACGGAGCGCGAATTTATTCAACGAAACCGATTCGGTCGGATCGAGATTAAATAATCGATTGTTTTTTGTCTCGAAGGTGTCAAAAGTTTTTGCTGCGCCGTCATTATGACGGGTCGAAATTGCAGTGGTATTGCTGCGGTCGGGTTTTCGTTTGAAAGAAACACTCAATTAATTTCGGATTCGATTTGACAGCGCCAAATTATAGGATAATCTCGGTCGAAATGTGAGTCGACTTGCGACTTGCGAGTAGAAATATGGAGTATAACAAATAATGTGTCGAGAACGAGGGGAAGCTCGAACAGCGTGCCGCCGCGAGAATTCCGCAGTGGGTGGAGTCCATTACTGGTCGCGATTGATTGTTTAATGAGTGTTAACTAAGAGGCGCGCCGATGTAAAGGTCAGCCGAGCAGACGCGAAGCAATGACGAATGTGAGGGGTTGATGAACGCGGGCGGTCTATTTTGGAGCGACTAAAAGCGGCAGCGGGCTCACCGAGTGACATTTAGTCGGCTAGGTGCATCCGACACCGTACTATCAAATACTACACATATCTTTAACGCCTACTAAAAGTTGGAAAATTCCGTTACTTCATAGATTTCTCAAGAATAACAATAAGGTACAAGTTTATGCGCACATTTTATGAATGAAGAAAACAAGAATTCTATTATATTTTGTATTGAGACATCGCCTTTACCCGTTTATAAATGACAAGACGTCTGGGTACATACGACAGACACCGTGATAATAATTCTTTCGTTCATTTTTCACCCATTTGGAGATGATTGTGTTTAACGCAGTCTCAGTTGAGTGTAGGAGGATGTTGGACCGAAAACACAGCATTCCTTTTGTACGTCGGTACGTAACACTACTGATACGTTGGCTCGATTCGAGCCGCGTCGCGTGGCAAATTAGATTAAACTGTGAAAAAATTAGTCTGATCGTAACAATAAATAAACGCACGAAATCACGTTAAAGCTTTAACGATGAGCGTCTCCGTAAACTCGTTTGAAGAACGCGTCAATAATTGTCTATATTAATTTTTTTAATATAACTTTGTTATTACACTTCGTTTTTGTCTGAAGCTATGGGTGGAGTGTTCGGAAAACTTGAAGTCGCCAGCATGGTGCTTAACTACAATGTAATATGAATACTATAAAAATGTGTATAATTTAATTAAAAGTGGCCTTTTGCATCAGCAGAGGAAAGGTGTCTAATTTTTTTGTTTCTTAAGTCTCCAACGCAGAGAATCGTGCATTCAGCAGATAACCATTGAAACGAGTCCATGTAAAAACAGTATTAGGAATTCATAAGGTCTCGGAGCAAATTTATCAGGAATCAGCCGCAGAACGGGCCATTAAACAAAAATGATACGGATCGAGTGACCGCGAGATCGGATTGCAAACATTTTAATTAGGGTTCCCAGTTCATAATACGATACTGTTTGGAGACAAAGCGAAGGCTTTTTCGATTGGATAAATAATTTCTTTGTTTAAACGTCTACCTTGGCAAGATTTTGAGATGAAACTAAACTAACAAGGAATCATAATTAATGAAGATTAACGTTTTGCTTTTTTCAAAACATGCTGACTGTGCTATTATACCTACTCGCATAGAATTTTACAAATTAGGGAGAATATAATTAGGGAGAATATGACTGGTAAAATGCCTTATTCTCGTTACGATGTTCCCATCATTTCATGACGCTTTCCCAGTCACCCTGTATCGGCCTATGCCAATTCTGTGAAGGTAAAGATTTTTACCAGATAATTAGCACAATATTTATCTGTTACCCAAAGATTTGTAGTCGCTGAAATCGGTTGAAATATAAAACTTAAAACAAAATTGCTAGTAGGCTCACTTTGGTTAGACACAACGCCTAAACCGCGCAACTTGCTAAAGGTATCCAAAGTTCGTACACTTTTTAAAGGCAAAGTTTGAAACGAGTCCTTTAACTTTATCGCTAAAATAATAGCGTAGCCTTTGCGACGTGCTATGTCACGTACGCAGCCCGCCTACTCGTATGTTAAACCAGACGTAAGATATATTTACGACTTTTTATTTATATTTTTATACACTTAAACACAGATGGAGGTCGTGAACTGAAGGGCAAAGTTCATTTACGGAGATAATAAAGGAATCCGCCAATCCCCCTTGACTATTGAGGGCTCGAACAATTACTATGCCAGAGTGCTATGCCAATAAATAGTGCTTCACACTTAGCATCAAACTAGGATTCCGTGACGTAGCTTCTATTGTCACACAAAAGACAAGACAATATTATAAACAAAAATATTGTCTGTCATTTCGTCTAGTGGTACCTACGTAAGCCAGCGGCAGGTTTTCTTTCCAATTTCCTCCCAGGGCAATTTTTTTCTACATTCGGAGGCTGCTTAACCCACATTGAGCCGATACTGTACATTGTGCTAGACTAAGCGTACTGATCACTAGGATCACTAGGCCTCTTAGTTCTACTCTCTAAAGCATTCTACGAGTTATCAGCCTAGAGGGAATGATTGACGAAGTTTGCGCTCGGGTCAGGGACCATAATCACATAATTATTATTATGTATGTATAAAATACAGCACAAAGAGTAGAAACTAGAGTTAATTTATACAAGTTAAGGCCATCTAAAGGTAAAATGTCATACGATCCCCATGGAATAGTCTGGCAATAATTCAATTATTTTAAACACTGAATGGATGTGAAAGTTCGCGTGTAACTAGTTGACATTATTGACGATATAAATAGTATCAAAAACTTTATTGTAACATCTCTGTACGTAATTGACAGCTACAAGGTTTTTGAATTCATTTATATAAGAATCTATTTTTTTTGTGTCTTCTTTACAGTGAAGTGATCACTGCAGCCTATAGGTAGAGACCCTATCCACATCCAAGAAATTGAGAAGAAATCCTATCTAAGGGTGTTTGCGGGCTTTGCTACTCCTGAGGACTAAGATGTTAACCTCAAATAGAGTAAGTTTAATAAAGTAAAGTAAGTTTGCAATTCTTTCACACCCCTTAGTTTGAACAAGGTTATGTACCTACCGTCTATATTGACGTTTACATAACCTTACCTCGCTGCCTGATGGCTTTATTTCCCCAAAAAGTAAAAGATAAGGGCATCGCCAGACGGCCGCCGGCTAGGTTCGCAGAAACGTGTTCCTTCCTTTTTCTCAAACGTATTTACGCTTGGCCGCGCTCAACAATTAGCATCAGTTTTCAGCCTACACAGGCTGTCCCTGACACAGATATGGATCTAAATAGATCACGCAAATGTAAGTAGGTAGGTACCTACTTCCTGTGTTCAAATATTTGAATAGATAGTGCAATGCACAAACATGCTCGCTCTTTCATTTAGTCCGGACTCCACCGTTGTCCGAAAGGTTCACGTCACTAAAACGTTTTTTTCTCTGAGACAGACAGAAAACCGGCATGCGTAGGCTACACATTAATAATTTAATTAAACTTGCGTTATCTATTTAGATCTATATCTGTGGTCCCTGACATATCCCTGAGTAGAGTATAAAGCTCAGTCTAAACCATCACCAGGTTTCAATCCGATAACGTAATACAATAATGTTGTGCAAAAAAGACGATGTCTTGGAGACAAAGTCATGACAAGATCATCACCTCACTAGGTGTGGTCTTATAACGATAGAAACGAATTTACGAATTCGAAGGCACAGTTGACATCATCGACATAAATTAATTGGTTTCGCATAATTATTTATATTGAACAATATAAAGATTTGTGCACAATTGTTTTAAATTTCTAACTGCAAAGCGGCGATTTAAACGAAATTATTTTATCACATTAATAATAATGTAATGTGATACGTGACTGTTCGGGTCTAAATTATAGTGAAGTCTGAGCCTGATATGAAAAAAGTGTTTTTCAAGTTCTAATTTTTTACCGAAGACCTAAGAAGTGCGATGACGTTGATGGCGCAAAAAAATATGCTATAACTTTAAACCTTTTTACAGAAATGACAGAAAATATCTAAAAATACCTCAACTGAAATAACAGTGGATAGGTCTTTATCTTAAAGGTCTTTATTTAAATGAGTTGACCTAAGACCTAAGTCATTATAAAATGTTTTGACGAATTTCTTTTAGTCGGAGATATTAAACAAGCGATTTGTTATATTCAAATTACAGCCTTCGTTCGACAACGAAATTGAAGGAAATTATAAACATTTCGAACACCAATTATTTCCACACCTTCACTTAAATTATTTATAGAGTATTCAGACTGGTATAATAAGTTATCGGGACGCATTGAAGCGTGCTAATCTGATTTCTCAATCTACTTTTTATCGGTCCACTAAATGTCACCAGACAGTAAGTAATATGAATATATCACGAAAATACGAGCGAGCTTTTTCGTAAATAAGCTTATAATTTTTTGTTCGACATATGAAGTAACCTAAAGACGAAATTCACACGTTAATAATTATTCACTCGTCATATTGTTATGTTTGGAAACTAGCTCATAAAGTGTCACATAATTTATTGACACAGCGAGGCTATCGCTGCGATTCTGTCTCCAGTGAAAATGGCGCCTAATTCGCCTGAAAAGATGTAACCGATGTTGTAACTTTGAGGGTCAGAGTCGTGTGGACTCTTGAATTAGCGGGTGGGAAGCGAAAGTGATACAAGTGCCGAGCGAGGCTGCGGCGGGCAATTAGAGCTTTAGTAGTGACGGTTGCTGCTCTACGATAGCGCTCTGCTAGTCTCTTAGATATCACTTTTCAGTATCCAAAATATGCCTGATCTCTGATCTGTCAAGTTTTTACATGGTATTAGGGCTTATCCTAAGTGACTGACATAACAGACCAACTAACACGACAAAATTTAAACACAGGGCTTTGTTTGTTGTTTGTTGTTCTAATTGAAACATGCCCTGACATGCGACAAATATAAGCAATGTCGCTGTCGTATGAGTAACTTTAGCCAGCGACATGGCAATTAGAACACGGGTAACAGTCCGGTAGACTGTATTTAAATTAATTAATTACCTACTTACAGTAATATCGAAGGTAATTTATACAGACTATCTATATCTATACAGTAGTAAAAAATTGCGGAGCTACGGAACTCTACGATGGCATAATTATGTCGACCCTAACTTTTATAATAATATGTGTTTTACAATACTATTGGTCGTCGATAAACATAACATTTAGGCTTGTAATTGGCAATTTAAGCAAATGTTATCTTCTGTTGTTAGCGTGTTCACACTGTTGTGCGTTGATCTTATCCAAACGCTAAGTCTTCGTTTGTTGATTGCAATGCCTTGTCATTTTAAAATACGATTATGTATAGTAATAACTTATATTATGCTTATATCAGGTTTAAGAAGCATTTACTTTGTTTATAAGATAAGCGCTAAGACTGACCACAAAGGAAGTTTTAGTGGACAAAAGTCTAATCCTAAAATTACTCCTACTATTACAGAAAATTAATAAGGGGTTACTTTCGCCACTAAAGAAAGGCATTTATAAATTCACCTAGAAGTAACAGTTGTACTGTTCTCCCGAGTGATATCCGCCGCTCTCACGTCTGCTGTGCTGTGATTCAAGTAAGATGATGTGTGGGATATTGCCTCAACTTAGTTTGAAGTGACCATCCTTACCTAATACTAGCAAATTAGCTATGCAATCACGTACAAATTGTCCAATTACTGTCTGGTACTTTCTACTCTGTAGAATATCAGTATATTACTTTAGTATAGTGTACTCTATCGGTATCTACCATATTCTTGAGTTGCAGAGCTTCTTTGGCAAATCGAAGGTTTCTCAGAAGAGATCGCTAATTAAGTTATAAAGCCTTACCTACAACTACGAGTATATCTACATGAATTTACACTTATTGTGAATTTTTGTGAATTATATTATTAAATTCTAATACCGCCGGACATTTAAGTAGCACTTTTACGTAGGTGCGTGTAACTATCATGCTACCCGCATAGCCTTGCTCTCCTTTTACCAACGTTAAGCGATAAAAATATTCACAACATTAATGGATTGGATTCGGTTCAATAGCCCTTATTATTGTGAAAGATTATTTTTTATTTAGATATAAGTATTAGATATTATAACTTTATTTAGTACGATCCAGTGCAAGAAAAATAAACGTTGATTTCTTTTTTCTTTTCAGCCCTTCGTAGACCTCGCTGGACATAGGGCTCCCCAACTTATTGTCACTCCACCCGGACTCATTCCGATAAGGCCGTTTGAATCCTACGGTTTCTCGTTGTCGTCTTTAGGTCGTCTGTCTCCCTGGTTGGAGGGCAGCTTGTACTCCTTTTGCCGAGAACTGGTCGCCATTCGAAGACCTTTCTTCCCCACCGGTTAAACATCTGACCAGGCTTGCTGGCAGCATTGCCACTTCAGTTTGCTAGCTTTGAGAGCTATTTAGGTTACTCCTTTTCGTTTACGGATTCCATAGTTACGAATTCTGTTGCGTTAAGTATAGTTGCGTAAGTTATTTAATGTTATGTATTTGGAGGCCACTTATAACATCAGTGCATGCCTTGTTTACCTAAATATTTAGATATCTTTGACACTGACCGTTACAGACATACACGCTAAGCAATTATCATTTATCATTAGATCATTAACACACAATGCTCTTGTAAGATAACACGCATAAAAGACAATTGATTTAGGCCAACGACTCTTATGTTCTATGAGCAATTCGTGATTAGGTATCTACAACAACCCAGTGGCTTCTTGTGCCTTTTAGTCGAGAGATCATGGCTTGAATTCCAATGTCACGCCCCTAAAGTCGCATCCAAAAGTAAAGTTTACAAAAAATTACAGTCCTGCATGTCTAAACCTTTAAAAGCATGGTAAGACGCAATAGGCCACATAGGTCTACATCCTTCTTGTCATATAAGGAGGCCCGACTCTGCGGTGGTCAGTAATGGGTTGCAGACATATTCCCAATGTCGTGAAAACTCTTGTCTATATTTCAGTACGTACGAAAATCCTTCTTTCAATCTGATCTTGTAGGTACCTATAGTTAGTTAGTTATTTAACCTTTTCACAACAATTACAGGATGCATTGTTTTAATTGTTTTGTTTTTGATAATTTAAAATTTGATTGTAATAACCTCCTTTTTTGAAGTCAGTAAAAAGCGAACATGCAGCCTATATGAAATCATCTGTGACTACAATTGACCAAACGAAAACCTTATTATGTTTCAAAAATATTTTATCAACCATTGCATTAGCTTTCAAAAGAATACATGCCAACATGTCATTTTACTTGCGTTGTCAAACTAAAAATTTGATTTGTAAATAATAGATAACATTGTTTTCATATATTTCGTTATTCCTCTAGACTAGATCTTACAAATACCTATCAAATTAATGCAAAATAATAACTAAGAATTCAATGGCGAGAGCAACAAGAATAGCTTTGGACCTGGCGTTGGGTACGTGAAGTTTTAAAAATATCTCAAAGAAACTGTAGCAAAACAAACGCCCAATTTGCTACTAATTCAATGCTATTTTAATAAGTTTTAATGTTATACACCATTACTAAACTAATTAACAGCTTTTGTTTTGCTTTTTGCAGTTTCTCTGAGAACAGTAGGGCCAGTCGTCGGTAATATTTGGTTGGCGACAAAACGTCTATTGATAAATTCACCAGCGAAACCATTAGTGTGCAACTCACTTATCGAAAGAGCGGAATCTGCATTTAATAGAATAGCAAATATGTTGGTGTCTAAATTAACAACTCTTAGAAACAGTCAGCTGCCAGCAGAAGCCAAATATCTTGAAAAAGAACTAGAAAACGTAAAAAAGAAAATGAATCAGAAAGGAGATTGTTAACCATAAAATTTACTTCAAAATTATACCTATTATAAATCTGTTGTTACAATCCAGCTAAGCTAATATTGAACACCATTTAAATTTTTAGCTGCAAGTAAATCACTCAAGCCCGTATGTGCTGTTGCATGGCGCTATGCAAAAGTAGAAATGATCCCTCCAAATACTCAAGGGTTCTTTCATGGTCCTGGGGGGAAGAAGTTAGAAGAAAATGTAGCGAAATTTGCGGATAACTTTATTGCGGGCCTTGAAGGAAGAATACGTGATATAGAAGCTGAGAAGATACGGCAAATAAAAGCAAAAGAGGCAGCAATTCAGGCCGCACAGGAAAAGGCTAAAGCCTTAGCGAAGAAAAGGGAGGAGGAAAGGCTTAGAGAAGAAGCTGCAAAGAAGGAGCTAGAAGCCAAGAAGGCCAAAGAGAAAGCCGAAAAGGTTGAAAAGAAAGCTGAAGTTAAAGCTGATGCTAAAACAGAAAAACCGAAGGCAAAAAGTACGAGCAAACCTAAAAAAGTGCAGAAGAAAGAAGTTAAAAAGAAAGGCAAAAAGGACCCTAAGACTAAAAAATAAAAAATAATTACTTCTTGTATTTTTTTTACAAAATAATTTTTTGTTTTGATTTGTTGTTTGTATTTATGAGCGTTGATTAAAAAGAGATATCTAAAATTCCGATTCTTTTACTACATCTGGTTTTAATAATTATTATATTCCGTAATTTTATTTTTCAAAGAATATTGACGTTACGTAGGCATAGATAAATACTAATATTATTACAAGATTAATTAATTAATATTACTGTTAATTAATTAATGTTACACATAATATATACAGGTCAGTGTACACATAGTAATTATAGATGACACTTATGTCAATAGGAAAAAAGACTATTATTTTTTTGATGAACATTTCTGAGATGAACATTAACGTTAAATGACGTCTCTTGAGTGCGGCAGTTATGATACTTTAGATTAGGTA
>DWIY01000880.1:0-11325 GCA_018248615.1 Erynnis brizo brizo
ATCAAAATCTATCCAATGAAGTATAAAACAACACATGGTCATTTTTTGACTTACGCGGTATTGTTACCTAAGCGACGTATAGTAACTAGTGCTACAATATGATACTATATCTCTTTACTGTACACAAATACAGTGAAGCTAACAGCTAATTTAGTAACATGATAATTGTTGTACAAAGATGGTCTTATCAGACAACCTAAGAGATAATATGAGTTTTACAATGGCAAAAGGTAGCGTTATAAGAAACTTCTGAAAACTCATCATTTTTAAATATATAAGTTGACAACATCTTTAAAAAATGGTTTGAAAACAATAAATTAGTAAGTCAATTGAATTGAAATATTGATGATGTCATAACTCGGGTCCTTTAAACTTTTTTTGTATTTTAACTTTCTTATTGGAAGTTATATCATTAAATACCAACAAATAATATATATTTACAAAATGAATAAGCCATTCAATAGTTGCTTGTGACATGGTGCCCAGAACGCTGGCAGCATTACCACGTTGAACGCTCAGGCTAATTTTTGGACAAAATAACTGCCAGCCTTCCAGTGATGTATTGTTGCTGTATTAGTGTATTAGGCATGTAATAGACAAAAGAGCTGAATGAATAGAAATAGAGCTGAGTAATGATGAATAAAAGCACGGCACAGGCTTATGCCGCAAAAAATTACAAGAAGCAACTAAACGGCATGTTATTTTGGAAGTAATTTAAATAATTCTACAAAACTTACCTTCAACACAGTCGGGGCACCAGCTATTGCCATTACTCAGCTTCGAGCCGCTAAAATACAGTAATACAGGCGGACCATTCGCGTCTATTTGGTCCACAAAGTTGACAAAATCCTCGAATCCTTTGATTTCTACGTTCGAAACCATTTTCTTAAATTGTTATGACTAAAGTTGCTGCCCCTTTTCTAAAAACTTTATCACGATAAATCAAATCAAACCATGATAAAAAAGCCGGACCATTTTCTCAAATCTCAACAATCAGCTGTCAAATACTGTCAATGCTGTCAAGTGTCATCATCATGTCCATCAATGACCATCATATTAATAACTGTCAAAGTCAAGTCAAAAGTCAACTGCCAAATGGATGGGTGAAATGGTGAATCCACAATAAGCTAGTTTTAGCCACAAATATAAGAACATTACTTACATTTATATGTTTGTGGTTTTAGCGCGTTAAACAACGCGTTAACTCGCGTTAATCAACTCGCTATTTAAAAATACTTTGTTATTTTGAACGCTTACCTTGTCCACATTTAGAGATGTGTAGCTTAAAGCTTAGGTTCTAATGTGAAACTCTTCAAGTATAATATTATTCTTATATCTGTGGTGAAACTATTGTTGGTGTATCATGCCAACAGTACACTTGTGCCGTGAAGTCTGCGAACAAACGCGGCATGAACAATAAATGTGGTTTTCGCAAGTAGGTCGGTTGCTTAAAGGGAGCTTATATCGGGAGTTTTAATAACGTAATCGTTATACATCTTTTATGTACAGAAGTGTAATAAAAAATATATATATTTTTAAAAATGATATATTTATCATCTGTTCATAGTAACGCTGTATATAATCTGTGCCATGTCATAGACATATTGTTTGTTTTTAACGGTCAAACCGTCATGTCAGTTGAATTTAATTTTAATGTTTGTGTTGTGGAAGTTACAAATAAATAAAATACTGTAACTTTATTATTATCTAACAAGAAAACTATGTAAAATGGATTCAGCATCACAAAACAAATCTTTTCAACCCAGGCCCTTTGCTGAATTGCTACCAGAGTTGAGTGGTTAGTATTTTGTTATTTGTCTTACTACGACTGTGGTGGATTTCTCAATAAAGGGCTGTCCTAATTTACCTTTCTTCTAAATTTAACTGTAGCTAATTGCATTCTATATAAATCCATGTTATTAGTACATATTTCATAACTTTTCATAGGTAAAACATTCAGAGAAACGTTCCTTTAATCCACAGCTGAATCTTTAATCCTGCCTTGAGTGAGCTGAACCTCTCTTGCCTTGAGTGTGTTCCAACTGCAGCCCAGTTAATAAGTAAATGGTTAATAATTACGGAATTTCTTTTATTCAGGTATATTAACAAGGGAGTCAATGCAAACACTTACAGCGAAGAAGCAGCCTCGCAAAATTGCTCTCACATCCACTGTCGTAAGAGACATTAAACCCCTTACAGTAGCAGAGATGAAACGAGACATGTTAGGTAAGCAATTTATATTTAAACTATCTTTAAACAGTTAACACGTTCAGTGCCTTGTTCAGTTTTGTGGGTCAATATGCCGTCTTTCATTTATTATCTATATTTTGGAAAGTCAAGCAAGTTGCCGGAACCCCTAAAGAGTCTGAGAACCCACTAGTTGTATCCATGCACTGAGATATTTACTGTAACATGTGTGTGTTGTGATTTTTGTTTGACATGACTGATACACACACTCATGAATACTAATTGATTAATCATTCAAATTGTTGTTTAGATCACACACTTTATAGGGTACAGGTATATTGTACTACTTGTGTATTTCCAGAATTGTGCAATTAATATTATATGTTTATTAAGTTTCAGCGTTAAAGCATCCATCGCCAAGAAGGTGTGCCCAGCCAGCAGCTTCTTCTAAAAAGAAGATGTGGAACAGTTCTGTGAAAGTTGATAAGACCAAGAGCCATACAGCTGGTGGACGGTTGAAAAACAACTCTGTGAGGAAAGTTCTCAACTTTCAAACAAAGGTGATTGTTGTTGTTTTAAATAATCCGTTATTTTAAAATATACTTTTGAACTAGTCGCCTAGGCATCGAAATTTGTCACTTCAACATGATAAAATAATAATAGGTCCTTAATAAAAAAAAACAAAAGAAATAAATCTGTAATAATAAACTGTTTTAAATCAGTTTTTTTATGTCATAAAAGGAGCAGTTGAACATTTTGGCTAACATTTAACTTGGATCGTGATTATGTATCTAGATACAGATTAGAGAGATGAATAAAAATGATTTTTAGTACATAGTTATTATTTACATTTTTATATTTTCAGGCAATACCAAATAATCCAGAAACACCAAAATTTACCAAACCAGAAGTCCGCGCTAAGAAATCTCTTTATGTTCAAGGTAAAACATATTATTTACACTTCAAAATAAAATTTTATTAATTTATATATACTTTTCCCTCATAATTACTCAAACAATATGCTAGAGATCTGTTTTCAGGTAAAATGAAATATTTCTAATAAAAGAATTTCATTTGCAGCAAAAAGCACAGTGAGAATAAGTGGAGTATTTAATATGCCCGAGACACCAGTAATAAACAATAAATTAAATAAAAATCGCATGACACTCGCTAACAAGGAAAACTTAGCACCCAAAGCTAATGTCAACTTAAAACAGCAAATTACACCACTAATTAGTAAAAAGAGCCGAGTCCCTCCCGTTCCAATCACACCACTTTCAAATATGTCGTGGAAATCAGACAATGACACAAGTTTCTTGAAAAAAGAAAAAGAGCTGGAGGATATCGAAGACAAGGCACAAGCAATAGCTAATGAACCGACATTAGAAAATATCGCTGAAGTGTCTCCCCCGGTTTCAACCCCCTTCAAGGAGTATAGAAATGTTCAAGAGTTCTTCAATCATACAAGTGAAACAGATAGTTCTGCTCTCTACAATGACAACACGATCATGTGCTTCGACAAAGTGTCCAATTGCGAGGAAAATAGCAAAAGGGAAGAAAGTGTCATTGTGTCCCTGTGTGATTTACTTAACAAGGCATCTGTCACTAAGGTAGATCATACGAAGGCAGAGTTGAATGATCTGTTGCAGTTCGAAAAACAATTGGAGGACAACATAAAAATTATTGAGAATGAAATAAAAAACTTAGATAATATTAAGGAATCACAACTCCATTTCCTACAGTACATAAAGAAACTAATCATTGAAAAAAAGACACAAAAATCAATGGATATAGAAAATAATAATCCATTAGTGAAGGCCCAGAGTTTGCCTAAGCTTGAAGAGGTTAATGGAAATTTGAATGAACTCAGTCCAGTATCAAACAGAATGTGTTCAGTTATTAAGTCCCCCTCTTACAAAATACCAAAGAAGAATTCATGTCTAAGGAAAAAAATATTACATAAATCTATGCCAAATGTCTCCGATGGATTAGTTTCAGAGGGAACAAGTGCTCAAAGTAAGGATATGGACAAAAGGGCATTGGACATGTATATGGGAATGAAAATGAAAGAACAAATGAATTTTTTAAACACACCATGTTCAAAACGAAAATTGGAAGTCCCAGATACTCCTGCAGTTACCTCTTACAATTTGCAAATGCAGTTAGATAAAATATACAAAGATAACACATAACATTATCCTCAAGGAAATTAGGAAATTTATTTTATAAAAGTTTTATTGTAAAATAATTATTGAAGTTTGTATTATAATATTGTACTAAATTAACAAAAATGACCTTTTTTATCTTTAATATTCTGGCTGGCACAGTGGTTCTTCTAATTGTTTCATTTCATAAAGTATCCATAATATTAACACAAATTATATTATTTTATTTAAATCTTAAGAGTACAAAATACTTTCCTGATGAACTAATAATAATTATAATAAATAGCAATTAACTATTTCTGTAATTTTGGATTTTACTTCCAATTTTGATAACTATTTAGAATTATGTAGAATTTAAGGTACTCACTGATATATAATATAGACTGACTGCTGGGTATATTTATATTTTCATTATTTTTCGTGATGCAATACGTATGTTTAAAAATTAGTTAACAAAGGCATTACAGCAGGGTCCTCTTCTTCTTCTTCTTTCTTCTTTTCAGCCCTTGGCAGTCCACTGCTGGACATGGGCCTCCCCTAATCCCCTAGGGTCCTCTAGTGATGAGGAACCCCAAAATCAGAACTGTCAATGACTGATTAGTGTCATATGTCAATGTCAGATGCTACACGATGACCATGACGTAAAATATTGTAAACGCTAAATTAGATGAAATAAACTCGTTTAAAGTTTCAACTTACACGTTCGTGTCTTTCTTGGTATTGTATTAGTGTTATTAATGTTATTTACAGTACAGTAGTTCGTTTTACAAAATAGTTGATATCAACATTTGCAATCATCTGTTGTATTGTAGATCACTTTGTTGATAACAGTTATCAGAGTTATCAGTTTGACCTTCGTCCTGCTCGCTTTTTGCAATAATATTTTAGTGTTAAGAGTTCAGTAGATCGGTGTCAAACATAACTAGTAAATCGTAAAAGATTGATTTAAGAACATGGCTTTATCTAAACCTATAATGAACCTAGTAGCCTCATATTTACAAAATTTATATCTGCATCCCATCAGAACTAAGGCGATAACAAGGTCAGTATTTGTTTTATGAAAATAAATAATTTCTGAATAATAAATAAATTATCTGCTGTACATATAAAATTAATAAACCATCTTAACAAAATTTATTTCTTTATGCTTTGCATAAATATAATTAGCATTAAATAATTTGGAACACTAGGTACAAAGTTCAGAAATAATTTCTTTGGTGGTACAGTGAGAATAAAAAGTAAAGTGTGTGTTGTTAATTGTTACATGTTTCATTAAAATACTGTAGGTAGTTGACATTACTATAGATTTGGTTCCTAGACAACATCAGATGTGTAATTTCAAAGCAATTAATAAGCATATCTTGGCACCCAAACTTTGGTATGGCTATCAAAGTATGTTATTGGAACCAACTTTAAGTTTTTACGTTTGTATTTTCATGTGCTCTCATTATTTTATAATTTACCATCATTGTACGCCAATTTTGTAAGGGAATTTCAATGCAATAAAACTAATACCTATACAATTATTGGAAATCAACATGAACAATATAGTCCTGAGAAAAATATTTTTTTTCTAATTTGTAGCCAAAATGACCCTATTTCTTTAAGGTTATCAAAATATTTTAGTGATACAATTTCTTTTGGCACATGCATAATAAGTAGGATGTATATAAAAGATGTTATGTTGGATAATTAAATTACTTTGTAAAAGTTGAAATATACAATGGCTGAGACATTTGATCTTTTACAAAGTGACATGTAACTTGATTGTGTATACTGTACAGAGATGTATAATAATACTTTTTGTTCCATTGACTCATTGCCAACGGATTAAAATTTTATACCCAGAGTAAGTTAAAAATTGTTTGACTGAACCAGAACTGCTTAGCAATGTAAATAATAAATATTTAATAGTATGACCTGAAGAAACATCTCATGTTACTTGTGTATGCAAATTTGATAACCCTTAAATGTTATTAAAATTATAGCTATTTAATATAATTAAAAACTAAAACTTACAGCCAATATTTTATTACTGAACTACCTACAAAATATATTAAAATACAGAGTTAAAATAGAGTTTAAATGCTGCTGAATTTTCTTATGAAATATAATATACTTATTACTCTAATAAAAAAACCTACATCCTAATATTATTTTGAATGTTACAAAACTCCTATATGTATACATTGTCATGTGGCTTATTAGATTTATCTTGTTTTAATGGTCGCAGCACAATAATCACTTGTAAACCTTATCTTTCATTACAAAGTATTACAGAATAAGAGATATTATGCTTCCATTATCTGTGATAAGTATTTTCGCAGCTCAAACCTGTAGGCAACTGATGTTTAGAGCTCAGAACTATTTAAAGCACCATTATATTTTTTATATTATTTTTGGGACTCTAAATATCTTCTGGGCATAGCGAAACATAAACTCATTTGATTAACTAAAATAAATTAAATAGTGAAATAGATGGGCCAATCAAGCCAAAGTCAATACAAATCAATAGAGTCAAATTAGAACCATTAGGTTGCTTTTATGTGTCATAACTCATAACCGAAATAAGTTTAAGAATTTTAAGACATTCAGCAAAGACATAATGATCCTCATATTAAATTCTGAAATACCTACTGACATTTACAATTTTAAAGGTAAGTAAAGTATCCTGTGGAGTCATTGAATCATTGTCAGATGTTTTCCTTGTAAAATAATAAAGATGTGTTGTTTCCTCATAATAATTAAATTTTAATTTCCTGATCTCTTTTACAGTTGTGTTGTTGGAGCGGCGGGAAGCGCTGCGTCACAGCTAGTCGCTGGCGACAAATTGTCGTTGGATCCTGTTCTATCATTTGCACTTTATGGGTTAGTATCTTTTTTATAAATTAATTGTTCCAGATGGAAACCTAACATTACACCGCCATAATACAGGTTCAGTTACCATGTACAATAAGGAAATCTAAATAGTTGCTTGCCATTTTTACAATTAAAATAAAGTGTAAATTCTTTCAAATTTATTTCAGGTTACTATTTGGCGGGACCATTCCACACTATTTCTACGAGTTAATTGAAAGAATTTTCCCGGAAGAAGTAGTCGCTTTCCCACTTGCAAAGAAATTATTGTTTGAGAGATTAATATTTGCTCCTTGCATGCAAGCATTCTCCCTCTACACGTTAGCCAGATTTGAGGGGAAGAATCACAAACTGGCCTTGAAACAACTGTTTGCACTTTATTCTACGGTTTTGGAGGCTAACTGGAAGTGGCTGACATTGTTCCAAATAATCAATTTGGCGTTTGTTCCACCTATGGTAAGAGCCGCAATGTTAACTATCATAACTAGATTATAGGCTCAGATTATAGGGTGTATCGTGTATCAAATCAATATATTTCGCTTGAGGATATACATACAGCAGCATGTTCGTCATGTTCATTCTTGCGTTCCTATTAGTGTAGACTCGTAGAGAGTTGTCATATAGGGTATACATATTTGAGGCAGCAATCTTAGTTCTCTGCAGTACCAAACTACCAACACACACTGGCAGTCTCAGTTACAGCCATAATAATTCTGTTTGCGATTGAAAGTGGTTGTCTATGGGCTACAGTGTGCTTTTGTTTAGTTTTTAAAAAATCGAATGTAATTGGCCAGTATAAGTAGCTAATACAATTTTTCTAATTTTCAGCTTCGTGTCTTGTTCATGAATCTCGTTGGATTTGGTTGGGCAATGTTCATAGCTTCAAAACGGCGTCAACAGGCTCAGAAGAAAAATTAGGTTTAAAGGTATATAGAGAATTTATTAGGTATTTAAGGTGAAGGTTGTTGATTTATTACAGTGGGGATGTAGGTACTGGTAGTACCAACTTAAAGGAATATTTACACATTTTCAACAATATTTTTAACTAATATAAAATCTTATCTGGCCCATATTTTCTAATTATTATTTTGAATCTTGTTCCTAACGAGGATATTTAATAAATATATGTATACAAAATCTTGTAAGCAATACCAGGGTATATGGCCAGACTTTCTTTTTCATAGTACAGGAACAGAATAAAATACGCATTAAATTATGCAGAAACTATTGATTGATTAATGCTTATATTATTGTTATTTATGTATTATCACAATAAATTTTTTTGAAAGTTAAACAACCATAAATGATTAAATTGTTATCACATGGGACAAAAGTTATCTTGGCCAATGATGTAAATTTCTATAGCTATTTTTGATAGATCTTTTGATATCAATATTCACAATGTAATTGGGTGTTATGAATTTACTGTATAACAATATGTAAACAATGCATTCCTCGGTGATAGCTTTTATTTTTTTAGACTATTTAATTTGTTTTTTATACGATTTTAATAAAAAATGCTCAAATGTGAAGTAGACATAGATGTTATATTAATTATAAAGTACTTATTTATAAATTGAATTTCAAATTGGATATCTTTATTTCACAATTCAATTTATTTGTATAACATTTATCAATTGTTACCTACTATGCAAGTACCTACAAGTTGCATTTGAGGGTATCTGTCAGTATTAAATAAAACAATTTTTTTTGCAGAATTACTTTATTTCACAACAGCAATTGCTTGTAATTAATTTCATTTACGTCATTGACTATTGCTTAGATAGAAAGCAGAATATCAGCATAATATTATATCTTGTTATTCTTAGTATTTCTAGTTGGGTGTGTTAAATTAAAAATTATTTTGTTAAATACTTTACACAAGACTTCATCACTCATAATTATGGACTACACTTTAAATCGTTTATTTTCATTTTAAACAATAACATTTATAATGACTAGAAACTTTACGATTATTTTCAATCATACATCATAAGTATAATACATTACTGTAAAAAGTAATTGTTGAATGGTCCATTATGCAATAAACGCAAACACAACCAATACAATGAATTGAATTTAATAACTGTTTAAATTATATTTGTAAAATACAATTCTAAAGTGTTTTATTATATAAAATATCCCATATGATTCCAGCTCTTATGATCTACTAATAAATTAAATGTATGTATGACTAGTAATAATACAATTTACAAATAAATTAAGTTTCAATTTAAATAATGTCAATAAATATATTGCACTTTATTCTAAGTTATTAAATAGTAAATAATTTTTGACTAGATTAAAATGATTTTTTGAAAATAAATTAAGTAACTGAAATAAAACAATTATAAAAATATAACAAAAAAAAAATATTTTGAAATAAAATTAAAGCAACTTGAACTAAATGAGTATTTAACTTGAGATTCATTAGTATCAAAACTTCATTCAAGGTAATACAAATGGAGTATAATGTGTACCTACGACAGGTGCTTTGCGGGTAGTTTTTTTTTAGTACACGTGACTTTATATAGATTCCTATTATTAACAAATTAATAATATCTATAAACGAATTCAAGTAAATTTTACATTAAATATAAGTACGTTGTAAATAGCAAAGATATTCAAAAAGTACATAAGTAATATGTTGAAATTTTTCTGTTACTAATTAATATTGTATAATAGTTCTAGAATTGCATCGATGACACGATTACGCCATAAAGTAACTTAAGGTGACTAGTGTTTGAATAAAAACCTTAAATAAATTGTTAACTTTGGAAAAACCAAAATAATATCTATTAATTAATCTCAATATTTAAAAAAATACTGTTTCCTGATTAACAACAAACGGAGACAGAATTGATAATATCCTAACTATAATTATTAAAAAATTTGGAAATAAAATGTTTGAATGTGTTATAAATAAATGTTTAAATAATAACAAATAAATTAAAAAATATGAAGGGTTCTTGCCTTTTAGTGATAAAGATTCATTATTAGCAATAAAGAAAAAATCAAAACCTTTATAAATACCTACAAACAGTTTGTTCTGTATTCTGAGTTACATACTTCGAAAAATGTAAATTTAATGCACCAACGTCAGTAGAAATAATGAAAACTAAAGGCATGACTTGACCTAAACACAGTAAAATCGTCTTCCCGACTCAGCCTTTTCGGCTTTTCACGGGTTACACGGTTAAGTTTCACAGGTTTCTGTTATTTGGAAAATAACGTGTTAACTATTAAACTGGACCATCACGTGGATTGCCAGTACCTATTGTAATATGACTAACCGCGATTTAATATCATGATAACATGTTCAAACAAACACACAGGTAACTACAACCCCGTAAAATACAGACTAGAATGGAACTACCCTTACATCGGTCCTAACATTATATAATATTGGTCTCGATAGACCTTTCAATATTGATTTATTTATCTACATTCGTTATCGTTAATCGACGCAACTCGAAGGTAGTGATTTCCTAGATGCACACCAAGGCACCAAATGCAACTAATTTTATTATAGGCTGTCAAATTCAAAAGTAAAAAACAAACATGAATTTACGACATACTAATATTGCAAGATATATATTTTTATGATTAGAGAGTTCGCCAGATTTTAAATCACAATTTTTACATTTGAATGCTGCATGGTGTCATCATGACAATTAAAATGTTTTAGCTAAACAGCTCAGTCCAGGGTTTCTCAAACGTCGTCACGTACATTTTTAATAATACTTTAAACGGAACAGCTATAAATGGAAATATTTTTCATTAACATAGGTTTTGTTTAGTTTTTGGAGCCATTTTGATCCTAATTAAAATTATGCGTTTAAGCGATGTTTCTTTCCATTTATGGCGGGTGTCCTTATAACTTGAGAAACCCTGCCTCAGCAGATTTAAGGCTGGTTTCATTAACATACTGATATAATATGGACAGCCCTACTAAAGTTTGGTTGCCTTATTAATAAGTTTTATTTCCCATCGGTATGTTACTGAAACAGGCCGTTAGAGGTTAGCAAAGACTTACATGACCAGGTGGGGTGGTACAGAAGGACAATCAAGAGTTGGCTCAACTTAACTTTAAAAATAAAAAAGTTACAAAGAGGCC
>DWIY01000881.1:0-11324 GCA_018248615.1 Erynnis brizo brizo
CGCACCAAAAACGTATCGAGGTCATTCGTTCAGTAGATTTTACTCCTCACATTTTTCTCATACCGGGCGCCTTATATGAAAAATCGATTCTTAAGGAGTAAACTCCAATAAAGTAAAATAAACAAAATAAATACAAATCTTGGAT
This sequence comes from Erynnis brizo brizo, assembly GCA_018248615.1. NCBI lineage: Eukaryota > Metazoa > Arthropoda > Insecta > Lepidoptera > Hesperiidae > Erynnis > Erynnis brizo. The sequence continues at coordinate 146 of DWIY01000881.1, forward strand.
TGATCGAGTGAGTTTCACGGTTGACATTGCCTTACAGTGAGGCTGAGCGCGAGCGAGGCTGAGCTCTTTGCCCTCCATCTAAAACGTTCAATGTTCGATTTCGGTAGTTCAGCATCAATTGTATGTTTAGTTATTAAATCTTGTTAGGCATGACGTTCTACCAATACCTTAGTCGCGTAAGTCAAAAGCTTTCTAGAAAAGTGTTCTTTAATTGTCAAGCTTGAAGTCGCTCAGCAGACAATGAGTTCAAAACGATGAAATCCATAGAAGGACGAAGGAAACCAGCATAGCTCTCAAAAAGGTAAGTAGTAATCTCAAGAAGAACTGATAACCAATGGAAAGAAAGGTCCTTGAACAACGTTTTGGCAAAAGTCCGCCCTTCAACTGGGTGGATTATTAACCTGAAGAAGACAGCGAGAAATCATTGGATTCAGAAAGTGATTATCCAAAACATTCATAACAAAATTTAAACAGCATTTTGTTCGGTAATTGACGATAATATTACACCGAAACTGTAATCAAAGCCAAACTAGTCGAATATTACAACAGTTTCGAATTACGCCGCTCATTTTCAGTCGCTTCAATTTGAAAATGATCTAAACTTTCAAATTTACAATATGTATAAACAATTTTTAATCTTCTCCAGATACGTCTTAACTAGGTATCCATATTTGATTATAATTAAGCATCGTTATACAAAAATAAAATATCCATCGATATCTAAATACAATTTGTTAAAGTAAACAAGAAAATTGTATAAAAACGACTCCTTAAAATTTGTCCCTGATACTTGATATTCTTGACACAACAAAGGTCTCTAGAGAAATATAGGAAAATCTGTGAAAATTTACAAGAAAAACTTGACAAAAAACGTCTTACTTTTTAAGACCTAAAACTTTCTGTAATAACGTTGACTGAAAATCTCACATAGACTTCATCAACTGAGAAATCGGATGTCTTTATACGTTTCTTAAGGATACTTAGGCTTTTTTCACACGGTTTTATAGAAACTATTTATATTAAGGTTTAGCAGGAAAACTAAGAAACTTTAAGGGCGGTGTCCACAACAATATCGTTCTGTCTTCTACACTGTACAAGTTGTTGAAGTACAGTTGTCGATGTCAGGATTTTGCAAGTTCATAGTTACCTCAAAACCATAATTAAAAACATAACACACATACACCCAACTATGGTCCGACTTTAAAACACAATTAAGCGACTTCTCCAAGAAGCCTCAGTGATTTATTTAATAAAACTTTCAACTAGCTACGCTTCTCTGATTGGAGTCTATAAATAATAAACAGAGTTACAACTACTTGTCATTCATAAAATATGATTCATTTATTCACTCGAAATTTATTTTAACTGTTAAGAAAAGTTAACATCAATTCGATGGAGAAAGGGTGGACGTCGCTGAAAATGTCAATTTTTTTGAGTATTTCATTTTCAAAACTAAAACTTTATAGCTGCGATTTTGCAAACAACCTTAAAAATCGTCGAAGAACACTTCAATCCATCAAAATTTTCAAGTGAAATAGTATTTTTATTCAACACAAAGGTTACTTTTCCCATATTCAAGAGTTTTTCTCTATTCTATATACAGAAATAATTTCCTAAGCCGACTTTCAGGTGCTCCAAATATCTGATTGTGTTATTTGATCAAAATAACTTTTGTATGACTTAGGTGTTATGCCGCAAACTTTATGATATCCTTCGTATTAAAAACATACCCTATTTTAAGTCATATTTTTCCTAAGCGTATTTTTATTTGTTACAAATCTGTATCAGTTCTTATCTGGAGAACTTTAGTAACACGTAAGACATTAACTTTATCTTTGTTAGCTTTAAGACTTACGAAAACAATTTTTATTTTTAGCTATCGTTAGTCTCCAAATTTAGATGTTCTTCCAATATTTCTAGATCACAAGTCTAGCGCTTATATTTATATATTATAAAAAAAAACATTTAATTAACCTTAACCAATTTTATTTTAGTCGTTTTTTTAACATTCTGAAGAAAAGGCTATTTAAAGCTATACATATTATTTTAGTTACATCAAAAGGAAACCAACAATACTTTTGTCCCTACAAAGATTTAAAAAAACCTTACACATTTTATGGCATTTCATACAAATAAAAGAGTTGGTAGACAGGATGCAGCGCATTACAAAGCAATGATAGCTGCTCTTATTTAGAACAAAGCATTAATTTTATCTGTTCCTTCTTTGATATTGAATTCCCTAAGAATTGGACAAAGCGTTTCAGATCGGACGTTCCTACGAAGAATGGTCATCATGTTGAAGAATTGCTCTAGAAAAGTATTTCAAGAAGCGTAATGTACTGCATTTTCTTCAACAACTTCATGGAACTTGATAGTTTTCTATCTGCAATACAAAAGTGATCGACAACAATGTCGGGTCCCTTTCTCAGCATGAAAATATAGGCCTTAGTTCTTAGAACGCTATATTTACTTTTGATAACATTACGCAGAACTCTCCGATATGGAGGTTTTTTCACTATGCTTTCCTTCAGCGTACTGCAGGTGACATTTAATTTGGTGGATTTTTATAAAACCTGCAACTTTAAAAATATTTGGAATGGGATTCCAACCCAGGCCTTTTGATTAATTCGTAAAATTTGTAGTCATTTAACTATCATCATCCACCCTGACTGGATGTAGGTTCTACACACAGAAATTACCCAGAAAATTACACAGAAATTACAGAAATTACCTATAATTTCCTCTTAATACTGACACTTTTTTCCTTTTTTTTGGATTTCGATAAAAATTTATCAAAAAACTTCTGACTTTTATCAATTTTTTTTCTCATACCAAACTATTAATTAATCCTAATTCAATATACTTTGAACGGTAGCACGATTTTTGAAGAGAATGCCGCTAGGCATTAACTTAACCTAGTTTTTAGGTAAACAATACAGAATAAACTAAGGAATAAAAAATATTCTCGAAAGATCAACTCGATCAACTAGAAATTAATTAAATTTCGTTACGAACAAAACATTGAAGCAGAAGACTTTGATACAAAATAATGTTGGAAAATTTTCACTGCGCACTTAAAAATGTAAAATATTTCTATACTCAGCTTGTGTGTACAGAAAGAACATCTCACATACATTTCTTGGAAGTAGAAGAGATCAAAGACGATGCGCATTACAAAGCAACGGAGACTGGTCTTGTGTACAACGGAACATTGATTTTGTCAGTTTTTCCTTTGATATTACGTTGCAAAATGTGACAAAGAGTGCCGTTTTAGGTAGGTATGTTCTCGTACAAGTGAGCAGTCATTATGTCTTGAAAAATTATATTCCATAAGGATTTGGAACAGTCATATGCCATACTTAAACTCCACGACGCATCATTAGTCTTAACGATTATTTTTCAAAATAAGAAAGAAAGGAATTAAGTGAAAGAGAGAAGTCCAGTCGCAACAATATCTTTAAAAACCTTCAATATTTGTTTTCATCAAATTCTCTAAACTATTCAAACGTTTTGAAGTTTTCTTGAGAAAATTTAATGTGAAGTTTATATCATAAACGTACTGAACGCTCGTGACGTCATTTGCCATTGCCAAAATATTGCATGCCGTACAGACATTAATTAGAAGTTGCCAGTCCTCAGAAGAAACAACGAATGCAAACGAATTTTCGTCACACATTATTTCTGGTTATGTTTTTAAAGTAGGAGACTAAATTATACAACCTTAGTAAATAATTTGTAAAGAGGAAGAAATAATTCAAATTAATTTTAATTTGATACTAGGAATTGTTCAGGGGTTTGACAAAGGAAGTTACTAGGTTTGTCTGGGGAGCGGCAGTACTCGATTATCATCTCAAAATTTGTATATATTCCAGCGATGTAAATAACTTCGATAGCGTGTTTCAGGATACTCGTAGCGACATCTTTTGACGAATCGAAGTTACCTCGAAGGAATGAGCCATATGCGAATTTCATAGTGATATTAAAGCAAGGAACAAACGAATACGTGCCCTCCAAAAGCGGAAGAGTTCAAAGTAGGAATGTATCAAATTATGGAGTTTTATTTAGATCGAAACATTAATTTCGTCGATGCTTCTTTGATATTGGATTCCGTACAAATGGGACAACGAAGCGAGGAGTAATAAAATTTATTCGCATTATTTGTTTTCTTATTCGCTGTTTGTAATTTTATATCCAGTGTTTGTGTTTGCTTTGTATATTGAGCGCATTAATTTCGATTTTCATCGTTTGATCCATTAATCAAATATACGTACGAATTGGGTACTTTATGAGTTTTTCTATTTATTCGTAAAATGTTTTTGAGATTTTTTTATAACTTGTTCCGGAAACAAGTCTTTTTAATAACAGACGCATCGTCACATGAGTAGATAAATTATATTTATATTATGGTATCGTAAATAAAATCGGGACCGATTGCGCTTACAGTTTCGTTAACAGTTACAGTCACCCACTGTACGATCATGATCTCCTCCCACAATGAGAAGGATGTATGTCTTAATCCACCACGCTGGCCTAAAAAGGGTTGGTGGACTGCACAGCCTGCACACACCTTTTAATACACTTTCCCCGCGATGTCTTCCTTCACTGTTATGGCATTATACAATGCACCTTTAGGAAATTCATTTTCAATTTTTAGATTTTTTCTTTTTACTTAGATTTGAAGCTTATACAGCGTGTTCAGCTTCGCACTAGCGCTAATTTAAGGGCATATAATATGGCATATGGCTGCCAAAATGAGGGGGGAAAGACCCCTATATGGGGGGGTGTTTTGTCAATGAAATTTGGTCTATTTTATGTCCTTAAATTATCGCTAGTTTGAAGCCAAACACCCTGTAAACAGTTTTACTCTAGGACGTAGTTAGCAGCAGGTCATCCTGGCAAATGACGTCACAGAAATGGCTGCTAAGCGCGTTGGCAATGCGAAGTTTATAATCCAATTTATCGTGAGTCTTACCGGGTATCTGCGGCGCTATGACGCATAGCGTCCTGGTGAGCAGCGAGCTGAAGACCAGCAGGCTGGCCGGTGTCATCTTGTCAGCCCCGAGAGCTGGGAGCCATAGAGTTCATCTGGCCAGCCGTTTTTGCTCCTGGAACAAAGAAATGCTTAAATGATGCAATAGAAATTTGAGATTGAAGAATGATTGAAGAAGTAGAAATTAGTTGAAGCAGAAATAACACGACAGAAATAACGATAAAATTTAGTGATTTTGATAGATAATAGTTCCCCCCTATTACCAGTTTTCCGTTAGTCCACTGATTACGGGACACTCAAATCATAGGACAAAAAGGATACTGTTAAACAAGGTTTACAAGACTGGTAGTACTTAGATACATCTCGAAGCAAGCTTCATTGATGTTTCTATAAAGTTTTTAGAATTTTAAAACGAGCATAACAATGTAACAAGTCGCTCAGTTTTTCTGAAAAAAAATTTATTAACAGAACAACATATTATAACCTACATAATATTATATCAGTTCAGAATTAACATCACAACATTTTTACATCATTACTGGGTTATGAATACCCCAGAGATTCCTCCCAAATTACTCAGAGATCGAATCAGTTCCACACGTCATCAGTGAGATCGAAACTGCTAAATTCGATTAAATCTCCAATATCTCATGTGACAAAATCAGTGAGTGTTCAGCACGAATTTTATTGGAAAACCCTGGATTTTCTGGTTTTAAATTACTAAACTGCCTTTTATTATTAAACCGCCTTTAATCATTATATCTGACGTCATGATGATGTTTATATCTGATGTTTTTTCTTTCTTTCATTGTCAGGTCATTTATTAAGGAACTTATCAACAACCTTGTTTTTATCTCGACAATCACATTAAGAAATTAAAAATAATTTGATTTCTTCACAGTGTGAAAAGTATTTCATCCATTCAATAATCGGCCCTTGAAAGTCGATTACCAGGCGTCTTCGAATCTAATCCAGTTCATATCGTCCATACTCCATACTGACTATCATGAGCTCTCTAAAATCAGTAGTGTTCCATTGTATCAAATGTTTTTATAGTAATTGAGTAGCAAACGGGTATGCAAATCACTTCATGTTAAGTGATCACTGCAGCCCATAAACACTTATTATCCAACCTCAAATTTTGCTATAAGAACTAAATAAAGCCAAAACAAAAGAAATTAAGAATATGCTGTTCTACGATAAAATACTCCTCACAATTATTTGGTAAATTTATCCAAAACATTTATATTTAATGTTTACTAATTATTATTATAAACAAATTATTGGGCGCGTCTTTTATTACAAAGTGTCAACCACTATTTATTTTTTTCCTTTAATGTCATTCACGTCTCTTGTGGGTGAGGCGTATTTGGCCAATAACGACGTTATAATTATTATGGGAGTAGGTAGCACGTAAGAAAAATGTTCGGTGTTAATTTGAAAAATGACAGTAGTGAGATCCAGGATACCTAAAACAAATAACATTAAATGACGACACGAACAACACAGGACAATTATAATAAAGGTATCATACATAAGATTTTTTAATTAGTAGGAAATGGAAAATATTAGTAGGAAGAAAGAAAATAATGATGACCAATTCCACTCAACAAACGGTCGACCTCCATCCGCCATTAAACTGACACAATACTGACAGAAACAATTTGATATAAACGAAACATAAATTTATCACCATAATTGCTACCTGACATCAATTAATTAATTACTTTGTACGATCGAAACGCCCGATGAAGTAATTACCGATACGTATCAAATTAATTGACAGGAACCTAAACAGAAAACACAGCTGGATAACAAATTAAATGACTTTTGATACTTTTTAATTTTGTTGTAATTTATGGACACAGCTATTTTACTGTACTTAACCTATTATTTATACATATATTTAATATTTAGGTTTTTTCCGTAACCCATTATAGACTCACTGCAATCGAGTCTCTTCTACCTAATGCAGGTTGGTGGACTCAAACACATCCTTCCATACAACCCTTTGTAATCCACTGCTGGACATCCACTAGTGGGACTCCCCTTATCGACGCCACTCCGCCCAGTCCTGAGCCCTTTGAATCGAAAGATTCCCCGCTGTCTTCCTCAGGTCGTCAGCTGTTGTTACTAAACTACAAATATTAAAGTGTTTTGTACCTCAATCTTTTTAGAGTGATTTATAAACTCTACATCTTTAAGATGTCATCAACTAAACCGAATCACGGAACAATACGAGCAAAGTTGTAGTCAATTAAAGAATTACCAAACACCGGCCTTCACTTGAAGCGAGATTAATTATTCCTATTGTGCCTATCAGAATTAAATACAAAGTTATTTGCGGTTATTATGATTGAAATTGAACCTTATGAACTTGTAATAAGAGTGGTATTTGAGTTTGTGGTTGACAAATGTAGAGTGAGAACAGTTTAATCCAATGATAGAACACGTGCGGATACGCTTGTCAGAGCAAGAGCGCTTTACTTGCGGGTCTAGCGTGTTACCTTAACGATAGTGTATCGTTACGATTTGTTTTCGAATTTGAATTCAAAGCTGGCAACGCGTTGGCAACTCCTCTGATGTTGGGGGCCCGTCTGTCTGTTGGATAAATAGATACAAAATTTATAAATAACTTCAAAATTAGCAAAGAGCGATTTAGCAACCAACTTTACTTCAAAAATATAAAAAAACTTGACACTGAGACTTGAAACTTAAAACTGAGAGTTTAAAATATCTTTTACACATGCTTTATACATACTTTAGTCTTTAGACTACATTTAGATATTACAATCTTACACGGGAAATGATATGGTTAAACATACTATTACGATGAAAATAAAATATCAACCCTGCATGTTCTATTCCATAAAAATAACAATGGCATTCCTTTTGAGCTACAAAAATATCAGTGTAAAAAAAGACAAGACTCTTATTTCAAACATTTACAATTACTCAACTTTTTTTTATTGACAAAGCTCTCTGGAAAGTCATTTATGAAATTAATGTTCTATTACCTATCGTTGTTTCAATTCGCTCGAAACCGTATCGCAAAAGCCATAACCCATACAAGCCCAAACATTATAAAGAGCCCTCAAAGGTGCTTACCATCCACGTGGGAGTTAACCCGTCAAGAGTGGGCTCCAATAATTACTTTCCAATGCGTATGGTACAAAAGACCCAACGCTCGCTCTGATTAGTCACTAATGAGTCCGTAGGCGCGCCCTTGAGTTGATTCGAGTATTGTTTTTCAGTTGCGAAATTTTGTTTTGTTTTGATAGCTGGTAAATGCTTGAATTAATTAAAATTGCGTGGGAATGAGCATGATGACAAATTTTGAGAAATTGTTTTATAATGTTCGGAAATGTATACTAATTACAAAAAACACGATATTTCTGCTGAAAATTAGGGTTTAGTATTTAAAATTGCTTTTTAATTCATAAATTTAAAATTCGCACCAAAACGCTTCAAAGTGTCATGGCGTCTCTTGTTACGTCACTTTAGAGTACAAGCATAGAACAAGGATCACTTGACAGTTGAATATTTTCGAATGAATGACAAGCAAACTCGAAGAAAGAACTCTAAAGTGACGTCACGCGCTCTGATTGGCGTTCAACATGTCATGGCGGATTGCCGTATTTTGTGATTTTATTTTATCAATAAAATATTAATCTCGCTTTTAATTTTAAAAAGAACCAGCGTTTTATAATCAACTATTTCGGTATATTATACACACAAAATATTTCAATGAAATTTACTTGCTGTCATCATGCCTATTTAGACAAATTACAAAAAGCCAGTCTTGTTGCTATAGACCGATTTCTTTCAGACACCCTTTGGAAAAAGGAAACGAAAAAAAGAAGAAAGGAAAAAGTACAGTCTACAAGTAAGGCTTGTAGAATAAACAATAATGTTCGTGCCCCGAGGATACGTCTTTTGTTGTTCTAACAACTTGTGAAAGAGTATATTAACGTGCAGGGGTCAGTATAACAAACAATCAAAATACAATGGCTAATAATTCGGCTTCTTACTCGAAAGGTTCCGGTTCAAATTCCAATGGCACGCAACAATGACTTTCTTAAAAAAAGTTATTTATAAAATAAATTAACACCTAACAATTATAATATCATGTTGAAGGAAAACATCGTGGGGAAGCCTGCACGCCTCAGAGTTCTTCCTTCCCTAAGTGTTCTTATTTCATAATAGACCAGCGTGGACTAAGGTTTATATTCTTTTCATTGTGAGAGAAGACCCGATTCTGCAGTGGGTTTCAGGGTACAAGTCATAATCAAAACTCAATTATTATTCTATAGAATACACTCTTACTTACCCATATTTAGCAAAATTTGTAAAGAGGGCACACGTTTGTTGAATCATTTGATACGAGGGCAGGTTCTTGTCGACAGGTATTCCAAACTTCTTGCCGTGGAACAAATACATAAGATCGTCCAAGTGAGACGCTCCCGATAATCCATATTTAGCTCCTTGGAGTCCGAATATACTTCGCTCTGACACACACGAGAAATAGTACGAGAACACTTTGTTCTTTGTATTCTCGGACAAATCCCACAAGAATTTCCCGATATGATAATTGAATGTTGCATCGCAGGCATATTTGATAAACTCTTTCATTCTATCTAGTGTGATAGGCTTTTGACCAAAATATTGTTTCCGTATCATATCTGAGACTTTAAGTACTTTAGACGGTAGACACTGTAGCAGGATTTTCCGTGGCACCAGCATTTCGTCATATCTCTCATATCTGTCAATATATTCTTTTTCAATCTCTGGCAACAGAATGAGGGCTTCTAAATCAGTGTAGCCAATCATTACGTCGACTTCGTTAAAGCATTTATTCCGTAATGCTTCTAGCGGCTCCATATTCAAAAACCGCTCTTGGCCGAAATCTTTTTCTATAACGGGCACAAAGTGAAACATTTTCGCTAGGTTACATACGATCTCTTCGGATGTCAGCAAACACGGGTTCGTATCGACTAAACTCTCTACTGGTACCTTTTGGAGATATTCAAGAAGTTCGTCGACGTTGTTGGTGTGTATTCCCAGTTGTTTACCGAGAACGAAAGCTCGTCTTCTTGGTTCGTACGCTAAGGACCAATCGCAGATAGGTACGCCACTCATTGGTATGGCCCTTTTGAATAGACCTTTGGACATCGGTGATAGAACGTGCATGCAGGTCGAAGAGCCACCTGCGCTTTCACCAAAAATGGTAACATTAGTTGGATCGCCGCCAAAGTTTGCTATATTCCGTTGCACCCATTTCAAAGCGGCTACTTGATCTTTCATGCCTGCATTGCCCGGTACGTCTATTGTATCCAGACAAAGGAAGCCTAGAGCTTCGAGCCTGTAGTTTATAGTGACTAGGACGACGTTATGTTGTACGAGAAAATCTGGGCCGTAACAATTGTCATCACCGGATCCGCTCTTAAAGCCACCTCCATGTATGAAGACCATGACTGCCAATGGGGTTTTCGGCTTGAGGTTTGGCGTGTAAACGTTTAGATACAAGCAGTCTTCATTACCGGGTATCAGGTTCCCGGTAAATATGTCCCTTTGTGGGCAATTGGGCCCGTGTTCCGTTGCTTTTCTTAAACCTTCCCAAGACTGCGGTGGTGTTGGCGCCTGCAAGTGGAATATCTGAATGTTATCACATTTGTTTTTTGTGAATTTTGGTAGTTCTATAAAGATAAGTAGGTTAATGTAGTTATTTTTCGCTATTTATACAGGTTTCGAACTAGCAATAATTTAAGGGCATAGTATATACTAAATTTCATCGACAAAACACCCGCTATATTATGGGTCTGATCTTCTTCCTGTTGAAATGGCAGCCATTTGAATTTTGTATTATGTCCAACCGATTTTTGGTTGTTAAAACCATTTAACATCTATATCGGCGTCGTTTACCGCTGCCCCGTCCGGACCCGATGCAAACTCAAGGCTTTAGCAGTGGCTGACTACTAAACCACAGTAAATATATTATGTCTTATGACTAAAATGACGCTAAATATTGACACTAAATTCACATTTCTACGATGAATCGTTTTGTAATTATTAAGGTCAGACCACTGACCTGTATAATATAGACTGGACAGACGATACCCTTTGAAATGACAGCTCTGAATAATTCCTATTTGAAGCGCCGCTATGCGTGGGTAGAGAACTAAATTTGAC
>DWIY01000882.1:0-11323 GCA_018248615.1 Erynnis brizo brizo
AATTCGCGTAGGTGTCCAGAGCATGCGGACAGAGCTAGTCTGTTGCGTAAATAACTCGGTTTATAAATCAACAGTTATAAAATGTATTGGAATGCAAAAAAATACATTTATAAAATAAAGCCCTATCCTAATTTACTGACATAATCGACTGAGCAACCAATAAGACAAAATTTTAACACAAGGCTGTGTCAATACATAGCTCAAGCAGTCCTACGGGAATATGACACTTTCACAATAATTCGTACCTGTTGTTTTAGGGAAACCTGGGTAAAAAGACACATTTAAGGTATTTGAAGGTAACGCGCTACTTCTAATTTGATGTCGTTCCAGTTCTGTTTAGGGTTAGATATGCGTTGACCACTTAACATTAGGTGACAAAATGCAGTTTACTTCTGGTCAGTTAACTAAAAACATCCTCATGCGCAATTATTTTCAAATGGTCCAAAAAATATCGGATCTGCAACATTATAATTCGAAGGAAATAATTGCTGTGAGGAAAGTTCCAAGAAGTTGCGGCAATTTTATGACGTCAAGCGTCAATAATTTTGCACAAAAAAGTCGCGCCCATCAACTACCATTTAAATAAATAAAATTGGATGGAAACAATTACCATATTTTCACAAGGCCAATTAAAGAAGCATGAAACTCGAAATATCAACAAAAAATTTACAATTCTTGCGTGATCCTACCACCTGTTGAAGTAGCACAAGCAACTGTAATCATTATTTTGTTGGAGATAAGAACTGTTTTTGAGTATTGCATACTTAACGATTTTGACAAATAGTACTAATGAGGGAAGATGAATTATTTAGGTATTCTACATTTATAAAGGTTTTATGCACAATATATTTTTATAATTGATTGCATTTCCAATTTGGACTAGGATTACAATAATGGTAATCGTTAAATTTTGTACCTATTTCTTACATAAAGCGCATATTTCATACCCAACTAAATACTTAATTATTATCTAGATTCATCACCTAGATATATCTAAAAAAAACTGTTTTCTGGTACTTACATGGTGTCTGTTCCCCAATAGAAGTATAATTCTAGTAATGGAGATACTATGTAAAAAATATCATATTATAATTTTGTGATGAATAAAAGTAATTTGAGCAATGACATGCCTAGATTACTAGGTAATGCGGCCATCAATATGTCATGTTCTATTTTCATTGTACGAGTACTTACCATACCTACCTATAATGGCCAATAAAAAACATAGCGCAAGCAAGTTTAGTAAGCTCGATGAGTCAAAGGTAACAAAAAGTCGGAACCAACTTAAGAAATAGACATGGGCTGAGTGCTTGGTAGGTACTTTCTCGGTATCGGGCTCGGTATTTTATCGTAACTCGGTAACTTACTACTCGTAAAAGTTACAGAGTTATGATATTTGAGATTTCGAATAAATATATTACAATACCTTCTGGTGAGGTGTGAGGAGGGGAGCTCCCTCTATTAGTTTTCATAAATTAATTGATAAATTTATTGACGAGGAGGAGCTCTCACCCCATCCCCTGCGTTAGGCTCTGATCAAGCCTAAAAAGCTTGGTGTACCTACTAGGTAGTTTAATAACTAGGATTGCACTAATATCCAGCGTAGCTGTGACCACCTTTTTACTGTCTTTTTCATCTCATCATAAAATAAAATCTACAACTTGAGCTTCATTACAGCGATTCATATAGGTACTGATAATGCCAGTATAAGTTACTATTTTTTTTTTGCGTTTTTATCATGAGCCTAAAATAAACACTTACCGAGTACGCGAGTGAATCCATAGAGTTGATTTTGGTTCATGCCGAGAAAAGCTCGGTATTTGGTTGCTGAGTAGGTACATACTGAGTCGCCCATCCCTACTAAAAATCTATTAAGCGAAGTAGACAGTGACATGTTTTGATGAATTCAAGCGTGTAAATCGAATTAATTGTGACTACGCTCAATGACGGCCATCTTCAGTGAAACGAATCGAATTATCTTTGTTTAAACCATCAATGTTTGTACTCGGATAAGATCTTTTGTTAATAATAGATTTTTACGTTCTACTTTTTTTGTTCTTGATATGGCCTAATGAGTTAAAAAGGCAACTTGGAATTTACTACAAAATAAGACTTATTTCTTATTAAGGCATGGGCAACTCAAAACGTACTCAGCAACTTACACACGGTAAGTACCATCTAGTGATCCGTCTGTCTGTTTGGCCATGTTTTTTTACTAAAAAAAATCTATTAATACGACCCTAATAATACAACTTTACATTGTAATTGCGAATCAATTAAAACCTTATACAATGGCAACAAATCGATTATCTTGCGACCTCTGGTCACGAGTACAGAGTAAGCCTGGCTGTGAAACAAAAATGCACAAATAAGACATTGCGCTAAGTAATTAGATTAACGCAGCACGATATTAATACCATGTCGGTCATCGGTAGGCTTCGATTGGAATTGATATAGAGCTGTTATATACCCCTAAAAGCTTTGTTAAATAATTATAACGACACACACGATATTAAACTCTTTCGAGTTGCTGCTATGATGGGAATTTATATAGAGTGGTTGTATACCATTTAAATGCTAAGCCGAATCCCGTTGTCCCGTCCCATTCATCCCGTGTCATCGCTGGGATTCGCATAGAGCTATTTTATACCCCTATAGTGATTAGATTAATGCGGACAGTAATTTAAAGGTAGGTACTCGTAAAATATATTTATTTAAGTATCGACGTTATTTTGAACTTCGATTGGGATTTAAAAAGAGCTCTTGAATATCCCTTACATGGTTTCCTAAGTAAGTACTTAGATTAATGTACTTGATTATAATATTTAGGTACCTACCTATCTCGTTTCTTCTACTCCTATTGGGATTCATATAGATTCATGTAGCTTAACAATTCCGGACTAAATTATGAAGTTGTTATAACAACTTTATCCAAACCAGACTCAGGTATTGCTTAGTGAACTGCAATGTAATTTATGCGAGACAATGCAATTTATTTAATACGTGTATTAGTCTCACTTGACCTTTGTAATGTAGTTATTATGACTACGTTCAAGATTATAAAATTAATAAAGGAGGCAGAAGAAGGCTCAGAACAATAATATTCTATAGGTACTCTACTCTCATTATCACAGTAAATAATAAATAAACATTTTAACAAAGAATAAATAAATATTTTCTTCATTTTTCATCTGTAAGTACCTATCTAGTAAATACGCCCTTAAACGTTTAAGTGAAAATGTGTTTGTCTTGAATTTAAATTTTAAACTGCCACAATTACACAATTTTTAAATGATCTTTCTCAGAATATTTTTTAATTAAAACTGAAATCATGATTACATGTCCTTTTGCTAGGTTTTTTTGATGACAAATTTAAAAAAAAACTTTTAAAAAAGTTGTAAAACAAAACGCTATCTTAAAGATAAATGAGAAACAATCAGCACCAAACATTTATGCATTTACAAAACGCATACATACATAATTTCTTTGATTTATGCAAGACCATTAATTACATGGAAGTAGTAAACATTATCTCTCTTGATAAATTACTAATTAAACCAGTAAACGTCTAATTTCTGATAATGCTCATCGTATAAATCGCATCGCATAGTGATGACACTAAGTACTAATGTACATGTACATTATACAACAGTGTACGTTTTCTTTAAATGTTAAAAAACTCTAGCCCATTTTTGAAAAAAAGTCTTACTCGGGCTTTGTCTTCACACACGTTCACTATGGTTACAATGTAGGATCCAAACGCAAATATTTAACAACAAAACGCAATTTATTATTCGTCATCTAATTAAGTAGGTACTCGCAACTCCCTAAGACAAAATATAAAGCCGTTATAATCAGCGAAGTGGCCTGTCAATTAGACACAATGGTGGAATATTTATTGACGTCCACCATTTATGATTGTAAAGTGTCGTCCGATCATAAATTCATCGACGCGCAACCGTGTCTGTGCACATCACTATTTTGAAATCGTGTGTGGTAAAAAACAAACAGTGGAACTAAGGTTTTATTTACCCAAATGCGACTGTAAAACATAAAAAATCGTTTTCCACCAAACTTTAATTGCCGGCAATGAAATAATTAAATGTGACAATCGTAAAACATTGGAACCCTATAAAACATTATAGCCGTGGCGAGTCACGGTCACATTTGCTCCGTCGAGTTCTCTCTTGGAGATTCGAGTTCGAGCCTATTCTTTAGCAGTAAACTTGGTTGTCCCACATTATGAAACTTGCTAAAAGAATATCAAATATGGTATTTAAAAGTAATGGTTTTTGGTACTTCATTTACAAAAGAATTATCAATAAAAATGTATTTTTATGCTTACTTATTTCATAATTAATTTATTAATTGTCGTATACTTACCTAAAACTCCTATCGTCAGTTATTAATAATACTATAATGTAAACTCCAAGTAACGTCACTAGATTGTATTAAAAAAACTGGAGATTAAACTTTTTGAACCGTGCAAATGTAAATCGCAGAGAATCAATAAACAAATGCTCATATTATTATCATCTGTAACTAAATAGACTCACCGTTGTTAATTCCACTAATTAATTAAAGTTCAAACCATAAATCATCTACTCTTGATTCCATAATCTTATTAAGATAAGCAAGAACACAACTCCAACAGCTTTTAAATCTATCAGTAACAAATTACTTAAAGTTACTGAAACGGGATACCTCATAAAGAACATCTTATAAAAATTTTATAGTGAACTATAGAAATGCAGCAATCAGCTAAAGAATCCCTAGTAAATGATAGGTAATTAAATTGTATATGTTTCTGTTGTCTGTTTTTAAACGTCGTGTTGAAGGGATACTGTTACATCGAATTCTTGACGTATGTTACAATAGCAGCATTTATTACTTGCTGTGCACGCAGGGCTTTAGTTTGTGACAATTTACTTAAGGTAATTCCTTACACTCCTATAACCTAGCGGTCTGAAATTCAAGTGATTGCTATAACATGCAACCGTCTTGGGGTAACCGCCCGCCAAATTTGTGGGTGCTTATTGCAAGCTTTTATTCATTTTATTACCCTAGAGTCAATCCCGTACAATGACCCGCTACTAGGGGACATCCCTCTAACTAACTGCTCTAACAAGGGAGGTTTGCGGTGAGTTGGATATCGATATCTATGAATATGAAATAATATTGACTTTTTTAATATTCAAAATTCAGTCCAATAACTTTACAACACACAAAATTTATAGCAACATCAATTATCGTCAGCCAACAGCGTACATCCTGTACTAGCCAATTGATATTCCATGCACGTTTTTTCTATCTTCCTCATAACTCATACGTGTAAGCAAGACGTAATGCGTACCTCGATTCCAATGTTTGTCGATTAGGCTTTAATACACAGGAATGCCTAATATAGATAACCGGTTTTTGCAATAAATTCTGTAGGTACCGCCAGTGAAAAGGGATCTATGTCTAAAATCTTGATTTCTGGGAAATCTCAGTTAAAGGTTTAAAAAATCGTAGTTAGTATTGAGACTTGGTATATGTATTGTTTTAATAAATGTTTGTAATAAGTTTTGTTTATTTAGTCAAACAATATTTAAAACGGCACAACGGCACGAAGTATCGTAAACTATTTAAAGTGTTAACTAGAAATTTAACTTTGTACACTAAAATTGTTTAATATCTTTTCAGTACACTTTGATTGAATCTACACATAAGTTAGTTTACACATTTTTTAATGAAAAAATGCAAACTTACATTACTATGCATAAAATTTTCTCCGTAAATAGCGTAGGAATATCCCGATAAGACCAAAAGGTAGCTAATTTTTCAGTGAATATCAGAGTTCAATAATCATCAAATTGTTACAAGTCGAGTTAAATCACTTTTCACTGGCGGTACAGAATTATGTTCGTACAGGTCGGAGGTCATCGGAGTTCGGTCAAAACGTAAAACCCGTCTCCTTGCATGCTTGTTCGTATTGCCGAATATTTTATTTTCCGTCTCTCTTCTTTCGTATTGTGTTGAATGAGATGGTCGTTGGTTTATGTTATGTGGTTAGGTTAGACATTATTCTAGTTGTTATTTCTGGCGGCTGTCACCAATTAACTTGTTAACAATTTTAGATTTAATTATAGAAAATGCCAGAACTGCACATAATAACGTTGTTGGTTATCTTCTTCTATTATTGAAAATATATTATAAAATAATTTAAATTCATGGTAAGCTAGACAGGTTGCTATGGTAAAAAATTTCCTTTTAGAAAGATTATAGTTTGGGCTGGTCCTTATGTTCAATGGAAGAAAGACAATCAAGAACATTTTTTTTTCCAAAAAATTATTATTTTTAATTAATTTTTAAAAATCGTTTTTCCCAAATATCTTCATAACATAAAAAGCGAACTTATCATGGCATTTCCCTATTCAAATCCGAACGTTTAAACTAAGTTTAAACTTTAATCTGTGTACTACACTACCTAATGGCGGCTATTACTGCTCTATTTACAAGGCGATACAAGCGAGAAATCGCACCCTTAGCCGAGCCCATAGAAATAAGAAGTAGATAGAACGGCTTTACATTATATGGGCGGGATAGTCGGAAAAAAAAAGAAAAGAAAAAAGATTGCGTTTATTGTTGACTGTTACACGAGAAAGATGTTACAAAAATTGTAATAAGTTTAGAACAGAAGAAGTAGACCTATGCGAGCATACAATAATTATTATATCTCACATAGCTAATAGGTACTTAATTTTACATTTTATGGCAATTAATAAGTTATTTATTTTGTTCAGCAGTCCAATTATTTATTTATTTTAATATTTTACCAAAGAGTCGAACTCTTAGATTCTGCTAAATTGGGCGCATTTTAGCTTAAGTATTATCTAACTCTCATTGCGACTGTATGTGAGAGTGGTAGAATGAGTTTGGAGCTTTAATGCCGCTAACTAGCTCAGTTAGCGGCATTCAAGCTCCGCCGTGAACTTCAGTCGTTCGGCACAAAAATGTTATGATTGCCATTCTATTTACTTCCTTTTTCCAAGGCCACGACTATTGAAAACAACATCTACATAAGTCCTCGTTCAAAATGAAACATTGGTCGCACTTAGAGCAATGCAAAGCGTAGTACAATTGAATGAAGTTATTTGTTGGATGTTCTAAGATGCATAGCGTTAGGACGACGCTCGAAGTCAAATTTAAGTGTAGTGATTATAAAGGAGAAAAATAGTAGTTTACAGACTCGGGATTTAAAGATGAAATACTTACAAAGATTTAATAATAGAAAGACAAGATTTAAGAGGTATTTACAAATAATCAAAAGTACCTATGCCTCTATCCTCTAGAATAAAAATTACCTTTATACATTTTATACATATAGGTCCTTTCCTGTCATGAATAGCACCAATTTTGACGTCTCATTTGTAAGGTCGATAAACTTGAACGAGCGTAACTTATTATCTAGATTATAACTCCGTCTACACATCAGCTCACATAAAAGACGCCCACACGACATTTGATGGACAATTTGCATCAGCGGTCTGATATGACGCCGGTAAAACGTTTTAGCTATTACAACATTATTTACGGATCTTACGAAATGGCGTTGTGACGTCACGATACGTCAAACAAATTGGTCGAGCCATAGAACAAGGAGGGTATAGTACAATAGTAGTACGCTTCACGTCTCACTTTTCATAAAATACGGTGATAAATACGTAATGTAGACATACACTTATTTGCTAGTAATGAAATGTGCAGATAGAGTGAAAAAAAATTTTTTTTTTTTTTTCTTCATTTAATATTTCACCTTTTGTAAATGTCATATCCTTTATTATTTGCTTTTTTTTCAGCGCATTCTGAAAATTAGATCCCAGTATAATGCTTGCATTAAGTTTTCCTTTTGTACCGCATTTGGGCAATAATGTCAATTAATAAATAAATGTTCTCAGTTTAAGTGTGATAAAAAAAAATTACAATACATCATCAAATCTTCAACTTTCAAATGCACAACGTGGAACACGAATGTAGATAAGCCAACTTATTTTATTCCTTACTTACTCTATGTATTTTTCCTTCTGTACTCTTTGTATTTTGTGATCGAGCCGAGTTTTTGTGGCTTACGTTAATTCATTAGGTAGATTAATGTATTAAGAACTATTGTTTGGGTTAAGAAGTAGTTAACCGATAACGATTTGTTTTTTTGGCATGACGTAATGCAATGGAGACCTTTTAGTAACCATTTTGTTTTCATAGTAATTGAACAACAAATGATGATCCTACCTGATGTTTAGTGGGCACTGCAGTCCATGGACACAAACATCCAACTGAAAGGAAAGAGTCCTATATGAGATTGTATGGACGCGTTAATAGTTGTAAATAAAGTATCTTCGTAAACCACACGGATATCGAACATCGGCGGTCTTACTATAACCTATTATAAATAGTATTCCAATCAAATGCCTATTTCGAAAATACTACGTAGGTATGGCCTTTGACATCAACGCAGTGGTTATAGCTTATGGAAGGGGTACATGCATAATATGCACCACCTTATAAGGTAGAAATTATTTGCGTCGTTCAAAGCTCTAAGCCGTTACTTTACGTTACAATCTTTATCATATATATAAACAAGTAATTTATATAAATATATAAACTTGTTGTATAACTAATATAATACTCAATGTAAAACTTTTTTGCGACAAAATTAAGGTGGTAGAGCTATAGTAGCTCTTAACCTGTCGTAATGCAGCATGTTTTTCGTGTCTTGTGCTTCGGCTAAGGAGGTTTGGTTGCCAGAGATATTTTATTTGAGGTAAACATCTTAGTCCTTATGAGTTGCAAAGCACCCGCATACAACCTCAGATAGGATTTTTTTTATTTGATGGATGGATGGTTGGATGCGAGTGTCCATGGGCTGCAGTGACCACCTAACATTAGGAGGCCTACATGCCCCTTTGCTTCTCAATTACTATAGAAAAAGATATAATATAAGCAACTTATTTCCTATTTCCAAGATGGCGGAAGACTGTCAATTGTGGGCAGGTAGAGTCTAGACTCTAGAGTCTAGGTGTGGGCAATAATGGACCAGTCGTTATGATTAAAAGGATAATTTCGGTCGATACCCGTGAAGTATGGCCGCATTAGACCCCATTACACTGTATTGCGGTGACGTTATAGCAAATAGCCAATTGTGAGCTGTATTTCTACATGACAAAATGCTGTAGGTACGGTTTTTAGTGTTATTTATATACCGAGAACGGTACGTAGGTTATGAACTTCAGAAATCTTATTGGCATTAAAAATATAATTATGGTAATCATTTCTTTCGATTACCTTTTTACTAAAGATTAAATAATAGGATTGCTAATCTAGTATCAATACTTAAGACCTTTTACTTCTTAACTCTATGCAAATTTGATTTTAATGAAGTAGAATGAAGTCCTGCTTCACACTCAACATTTTCAATTTTCATACTATCATAGTAACAAGTTGAACATAGAACATCTTATATATAAAATTCTCATGTCACAGTTTTAGTTAGTTATTTATCGGCTCGACCGATTTTTATGAAATTTTATATGCACATTCAGAAGGTCTGAGAATCGGCTACCATCTATTTTTCATGCCCTTAAGTGAATACGGGTTGTCCACTACTAATATTTATTTTTTATTTTTTGGACAATTTTTTTAATTTTTATTTGATTTTATTATGTGGCATTAAAAATACATACCTGTAACCCTAAATTTTCACCCTTCTATCATCCTTTTTTTTCAATAGTCATTTTCGCGCTCGATAACTTATGGCAAAACAACGTTTGCGGGGTCTGTTAGCAACCAGGTGTAGGTATTTCCTTTCAACGGCTTGTACATAACGGATACCTATACAAACTGGTATCAGCAATCCGAGAATCTCATACATCATGCGCCTCTAAGCCAGACCAGTTTAGCGTTAATACTCAGACAGACACTAACCACTTTAACTATATGTATATTTAGAGGAATCATATAATAAACCAATTATACAAATTATGAATATTTTCTGTATAACATCCATTACAATAATAAAAGTTCTCATTGTAAGACCTAATAAATGTTAAAAATAACAAATGAACAACGCTTCCCAATGTTTTTTGGCGGTGGGTGCGTTTCTACTCACGAGGACTAAGATGTTTACCTCACATAAAGTATCTTAGAAGAATACGCTACTTAGAAGTTGATTATGAGGGGTATTATGAAGGTACGGGGATCCAATAATTAACCGCCAATGCTCTACATAAATGGACTGAATTATAGAGACCTTCCGCCCGCGACTTCGTCCACGTAGGCTTCGAGAGGGATAGAAAGTATCCTACGTGTTTATCCAGTTACTGTTTATAGTCGGCCTGTGTAACTTCATCCAAATCTACTCAGCCGTTTTTGCGTGAAAAAGTAACAAACATCCATTCATACTTCCATCTATCCTTACACACTTTCGCATTTAAAATAGTAGTAGGCTCATGCGTGCAAATATCTTCGTGATATTTTTTTCAATCTCGAACTCACGAGTAAGAAACTGGATTTATGTTAAGCCACTGGGCTATCACTGCTTTGAAATCGATGTGGTTACACTAACGCAAAACTTAGTTCCATAATAATTTAGCTGTAATGACGTTATTTCCAATGCGTGTTTTATCGCAGTATAGGAAAGATGAGTTTATGTTTCCTTTCGGCTGAGGAAGTCGCGGGCGTTAGTCTCTTCTATAATAAATTACCTTTTATCTCTGATCATGCCTTTCTCTTGTAGGTAGCAGAAACATACCTGATTGGTAACAAAATGTCCCATCAAAATTTCATTTAAGTCAGGGCTTCTCAAACTGGGGTAATAAGGGGTACGAGATAAAATTAACGTAGGTAATTGCAGAGATTAATAAAAATTTAATAAAATAATAACTGCTGGCAATCTGTTGCAGTTTGTCAGCTAGACGTTGGGTTAAGATATTCATGTACGTACTTGTGATAAATAAATTAAAGATAATAATATATTTGCAACAAAAATCAAGCCTGTCCTTTGTTTAAGTACCTGCCAACTTTATGTTATTTTTTTCTAATAATGTTATTTATTAATATAAAAAAGGGAAACAAAATAACAAATCTAATTACATTTTTTATACTTGTATTTTTTTTTTGCTTTTTTAAAATAAATTTACATAGTCAGAGTTTTGTAAAGGGTACCTAAGCCAAGGGGTACGCGGAACGATAAGATTGAGAAACTCTGATTTAAGGGGAGGTGGGCCGTAAATGCCACGCTTTTGAATTTTTAATAATCATCTGAGAGATCGAATATAGTGCTTTA
>DWIY01000883.1:0-11321 GCA_018248615.1 Erynnis brizo brizo
TCGTATTTATATCATCTTAGAAGTACATAGAAATTAGAATAGATATTTTTAGTAAATTATAGTCGAATATCGACTACTGGGCGATCACTAGTAATATTAATTTTGAGTATGAAATTTTGTATTAAAATTATTTAGTTTAAGATGAAATTGGATTACACGCAAAGACGTATATATTTCAGGCCAAACGTTAATTGCGCCTATGGCGTCCAAAGCGAGTGAACAGTCCATTCTCGTTTCTTGTACATTTTTCTTCGACTGAAAAAAGTTTTACCCCTTGTATTGTTTCAAAGGGTAAGTGCTAAATGGAGCTGAACAAATTCCTTCCTTCCCTCCTTTCAGCTCTTCGCCGCCACTACGCCGGTCAGCGCCTTTTGAATTCAACGGTACCCCGCTGTCTTCCTCAGCTCATCATTTCACCTGGTTGAAGGACGACGTGTACTGCTTTTGCCAAGACGTGGTTACCATTCGAGGATATTGTTCTCTATCAGTTATTTCAACAAAGTAATAGGCATTCCCGATGAAAACTTGAAGAACAAACAAAGAACTTGTTGAAAATCAGGACATGAAAAAAGGATTCTTTATCATAAATTCAAATATTAATAACTTTTCAGACACTGTCAATAGAGAAAAGCAAAATAAAAAACGAATGTGACATTTTTATTAATATAGCCACAACACCGCATAAGGTTTTTTTCCTGTATATCGTAGGCTTAAAAACTATACCACGTGAAGTGTTGGTGTTGGAGGAAGCGCTAACAATGTGTCAATATTGTGAAACTCGCAAAAAATATGCGAGCTTCCCTTGCCTACATGCTATGGGTTTTTCAGCCTTCATGCGATACGCCGATGTGTATTTATTGCACTTTCTTTATGACTTCATTTCTTTATTAGTACATAATTGAGTATCAATAGGGTATGCAGTGCAGGTCAACTGATTTTAAATGGCCACTGCAGCTCACGGACACCATGTGAGTAAAATTGAGATGAAATGCTATCTAAGTGCTTTGTTACTCATAAAATCATAGTATGTTTGCCTCAAATAAGGTATCATTTGATTTTTTTTTGTTCTTAATTTTCGTGTAGAAGTAATAAATTAAGACTAAAGATGAATTTTGGAGTTTCAATCCAATTGATCACAATAAGATGGGTAGGTATAGGATAGGGGTAAGGTGGTTGTAAGATGGGTTCGTTTCTATATTACGTCAGGCTTGATTTCTTTTATATTTGAGGACGGACGTATTTTTTCATGAGTTGCAGTGACTACTGATCATCAGGACAACGAGTTATGTTTATCGTGAAAATACTACATACTCAAAAAACTAAAAGAGGACTTTTTGTGAACAAGAAAAACAACCACGATTCTGTTACAATTACGCTTATAAATCTGAGTCCACATCTTATCTGTAACGAAATCCAGCAAATGGATATTCCAACCACTAGTCTTCGGAAGGCACTTAACATCTCTCGTAAGCGTCGTAAACGGGAGGCGACGACTTTTTCCTTATTTGACTGCTTACTTAAGTCACCCTTTTAGGGAGTCTCACTGCAATGCGGACAAGCATTCTGCATTGTCATCAGCGGTAATAAATAAATTGGAAGATTCTCTCGAAACACCGATTCTCGGTTGCAAGTCATCAATATCTCGTAATCAATTCGTTGAATTAATAAAATTAGATGATCCGACAACTTGTTCCGGTTTTTTTGCTCTTGATTTCAGATTCGATTAATTTTATTCTGAAGTAGTATAATAGAGAAACATTAAGTAGAACTGTCATCCTGGTAGGTTTCCTCAAAATGTTTTGCTGTTACAGCTAAGGACCTATCTTAGAATGAGTAACTAATATATATGCCATATATTTATATGTATAAATAATTATATTTACCAGTGACCAGAATTCAGCCTCTTACTCAAAGGATCCGGGTTCGAATCCCAGTTGGCACGCACCAATTACTTAAAAAGTTACGTGGGCTTTATAAAATCAAATATGATCTGCTATAACTGTGACGCATATCATACATGCATGCCTGAGTTCTCCATAATATTTCCAAGGCATGTGAAGCCCACCAACCCGCATTAGGCCAGCGTGGTGGACGAAGGCCTACATCCTTCTCATTGTGAGAGAAGATCTGACCCTGTAGTGGTTCACTATTGGGTTACAGATAGAACATTAATAATTATACCACTGCTCATTCATTTATGTAGACATTTCAAAGAAATAGCTATTTACACAAATAGGACGATAGCCAAGAACGTCATTACTCCAGATTTATGAATTGTATAAAAAGCGTGTCCTTTATAGGCAATTCTTTACAAAAACATCTTCTAGAGAGGTTTTTATCAGAAGGAAATAAATCATTTTCTGGTTAGCTCCCGATCGTGATAAGGGATCTTAGTGGCGGAGGTAAATGTCAAGTTTTATTATTTCTTCGTTTTATTTTGGCGCCATTGGTGGCAAATCGTGTTTAAGAACAAAAAGTTCTTGTAGTTTATGTAGCCTGTATCTGTTTAATTTTATTTTGCTCGCCATCTTTTATGTAGGAGCCTTGTATTCTTTTAGATTTATTTAAGAGTAATCGAGAATATTGAAGGTGGCATTGGCAAGAGAAACAAATATTATTGCATACAAGTTGTAGTCTACAATTAAGTCTACTAGTGTTATGTTTTCAAAATGTAAAGTTTGCTTAATTTACGATTAGTCATAACGTTTTAACCACACTGACACATTGTCCACTACATTCGACTTTAGTATGACTTTAGTAGTTTAGTGTTTGTTACACGTCTTTGTAAGTAACGCTTTAAAATACTATAAAAGAATTTCCCATGAAAACAGTCGCGGCTTATCAGACTGATTGCGTGGTATTGGCTGCCGACAAATTGCTCCATTCACTTAGGTACAAACGAGAGAGTCTAAATGTACTGCAATATTTCTTTGGGTAATGGATTGCCAAAAACCTATAGTACCTATCGTATGAGATATTTTCATGCTAAGGCGTTACCTAATCTTTTTGTCTGCAATGACTTTAAGTGCTCAATACTTGCTTTAAGTATTGGTAAGACAAAATTAATATACATAACACGTTAGAAGTAGATGGTAGAAGCATAGTAACTGGCCTTTTCGGAGTGATAATAATGGATACGATTCTCCGTTCTAACCATCTTAGACCGCAGAAGTATCTAGTAACTCATTCAATTTTATCCTCAGACAGTATTTTGCTCCATTTAGAATAGAATATCGAAACCTATCGGTACAGATACAGAACAGAGAACAGAGGTGGGTAAGTATTAAAATGCACAGCAAAAATTTAGGAGTGTGAACGCAGTAGCTAGGATAATTTTGTTGATCGCAGACTATACACACGCAGCAGGCCTATGAGTATACTTGTACCGTACCGTACCGTACACTTATTACCTACTATCGTGGTACTTCGCCGCCTTGAAATTGATCCTGTATGCTCTTCATACACTCCAACATCCAAATAAGCGAAGAGAAACTGTAAAGCTAAATTCACATCATTTAACGTCAAATGCATTCGAGGAACCGAGGAGCGCTCTCGTATTCATAGTCGTCGCGTGCCAACTCACTTGTTTGACGGAGACGTGGGTACACTGCTTTATATGTATAGAATGCACTTTTGAGAAAATGTCATAGGTAAGTTTAAGGAAAAGTATAATAAAGAAATTTAAAGAATAACGTAAGCTTAACTTACTTGCAATCAAAAGTTGACCTAGCATTGAAGGAAATTATAATTATTTAATAATAATTATGCTAAAACAATAAGCATAGGAATAGACAAAATTCAATTTTCAATCTTAACGCCTTCCGACCATTAGGTATTTAGTTAAACATA
Organism: Erynnis brizo brizo; assembly: GCA_018248615.1. Taxonomy (NCBI): domain Eukaryota; kingdom Metazoa; phylum Arthropoda; class Insecta; order Lepidoptera; family Hesperiidae; genus Erynnis; species Erynnis brizo. Next base: position 3,850 of record DWIY01000883.1, read on the forward strand.
AATTTTTCAGAAATGCTTGAGTACGGTTGTAAAAGTGAAATGTAAAAAATTGTTGAATTTTCAAAAAGAGTACCGAAACAGGATAAATAATTCCGTGCTTCACGGTCACCTTACGTATTTTTGCATGTTGCTATTACAGCATTAGTTTATTTTTGTATAGGATTTCAATCTTATGAGCAATTTTTATAACATCCGACATGGATTTGTCATTTCGCATTAAAACGTGGTAGTGTGCTACGTAAATACTGGCCTATAGTACCTATAGGCCAGTATTTACGTATTGGAAGACACACATAGTTATCAAAGAAATACTAAGGCTAAAAAATTATTAAAAATCTCATCTAAAACGTTTCACTTCGTAAATCTATCATGAACGGCTAAAGGCTGCATTCGCATCATTTCACGTCAAAAGTACGCGAGACGGAGCACGCGTCGCCAACGTGTTGGTATTCATACACCCTGACTTAGTAACTTGTTCGACGTATGTTAGCTGCTAAAAGATAGAAAACTTGTAATAACTGTCCAAATTAAAAGTGAGCAAAGAATTTCACGTTAAGAAGGACAATAGAAGCATAGTTTTGGTTTTTATGGAACATCTCACAAAAATCGTATGAAATGAATAGGTAAATCATAAACTTTAAAGTAAGCAGCTAAGAAAATTAAACTTAGCAGAAAAAATAAAATTAAAGGGAGCAAAAATTTCAAATTCATTTGTAAAAATAATACGGCATAATAATATAACATTCCTCCATTATACAAAAATCATTCAAAGAGAGTAATGAATAATTTTCAAGAAAAGCTATCATCGCGTTACTTGAATAATAACATGGAACATCTGAATTTGATATTGTAATAAAATAAGTTGAGCTCCATTCCTCCCAGTTCGATGATTCATGCGTAGAGTTGAAATGTCTTATATAAAGTTTGGAAGCGACTTCAATTTCCCATCCGTCCTCCGAAGAGATTTCGCCGACAAGTGGATTAGGTACAGAATCTTGCAACAGTTAGAGGTTACGACCGACGTTCCGTAATTCACTCACAGACCTCTCAAGTAAAGCTCATTCTGCTGAAAACGTAAATGTGAAAAAGGAGGCCAAGTTCGTGATTGGCTGGTAACATAATTGAAATATAAACCATGTATTGAAGAGTGCTTTTTTGAAGAATTTTAAGAATTTTTACTAAAGAAAAGAATATTAATGTTTAGTAATAATAATCTTTTCTTTTCTCTTCATCTTTAATAGTTTGATAGGTATAAGTGGCGCTTATTACTCGTACTTGCTACGAGTATGTTAGGTTTTCTTCATGTTATATCTATGTTTCTACTGAAAACTGACGTTAACAAATCGTTACCCCAAATGATAAAATAACCTCATATTGGGATTTTCCTCATGTTCATTTTGGTCAAGCTTAGTTAGCTTAGTTTAAAAACCATATTACATAAATCGATATTGACTATCATAAAATATTACCCACCGTAGTGTGTTGTCTCGTAAGAAAACACACGTTTCAAACACACACCATTTACATGTTAAAGGTGTGTGTTTGAAACGTGTGTTGAAACTTAGTCTTTCGTTAACTTGGTTAACACACGACCGTGTGTTAGACACCACGGATTACGCGGTCAATCTCGAGATTCAAGGGATTCTAGAATGTTCGTCAATTCTAACTTCGCAGCCGGGTATTGGAAATATTGGGTGGCAGGCCCGTATATGAAATACAGTGTCGTGCTCCCCGAATAAATTGTAAGTAATTGGATAAGTTTATGGAAGGCCGGGGCGTCGCAACGCACAATGGCCGCCACCCTGGGAGACGTTGCGTTATCAATACTTCCATATTCATACTACCGATGCTTCTGCTTTATAATAGTATTCACGCGGAAGTTACTTTTCTGTATATGACGCTTATAGTAAAAACACTAAAAAATGTTTTTCCGTGTTTACATCTCTAACAATAGCAGAGTACATAGGTACTTCAATTGAAGGATTCATTTAAATAAAGGTTTAGAAGGAGAATAAAAATTATTTTCAATTGGATAACCATAACGATTTTCAAATCTTCAAATAATTGTTGAAAATATTTGATTTTTGTAAATCCTTGACCTTACATTTTCATATTATAATAAGTATTTACCTACACTCTAAAAAAACACTGAAGGAAACCGCTCGAAAATTCGAAAATTCGGGTTTTTTATGGGACAGATATTTTTATGATATTTACTAAAGAAAACAAAAGTTAACACGAGCACAGCCGGCAGGTACAGCTATTCGCATATATTCGCAATAATTTCTCACGTCCCCACCTCAGGCCGTAAAGACCGCGACACTCTTCTGTAAGTATTCTCAAGGAGGTAAAGTCGGAAGGAAAGGACAACGTGAATGCTTTTAACCTACTTCGCGAATTTACGTCGGGTTTGCCGACGGTGTCGTAAATGTCGTAATATACATGGTCTATTCGCACTGTGTATTTATGGATGAGTGATACGTTTGTTGAACATTTGAACACTTTAAGGTGTATTTATAACTTTTATATTTCTTGTACTTATTCATTACCTACTACGACGAAGTCAATATACATTTCTTCTTAATCCTAACTACCTAATTGTATAATAAATGTACTGCAGAAACTTTAAAATTAGAATATTTTCAAACCGCGAACGTTGACGTCACCACATACATTATCCATTTATGTTTGATCCACTTTAGATAACACCGATGTTCAGTACAAAAGCCCGTGTTGCCTATATAAGATAAAATATTGGAGTTCCGCCGAGATTTTAGGCTTAACGGAACAAAGTCATTTAGATAGGTGAAAAAAAGGCGCTTCCATTCAGCCTATATCTGTACATTTGCGATCCGCGGAATAGGGCCCTGGAGTATTCAGCACGCACCTGAGATAAGTTAATATCGCGGAATTACTTGCGACCTCTGCGTCGCATGGTAATAGGTATATCAGCATACCTACTCTGTATTCTTATCAGAGAAAGAATAACAGGACGTAAACAATGTCGTGTAGGTATGTTTTAGCTTGGATATGGGAATTATTATTTGTATTTCATTAAAAGATTTTATATAAATTTAATGTACGAGTACCTATTCGTATTAAAAGACGTTATTAACTTATTACATTTTGAAAATTCCTTATAAGAGAAAATTAAAGCAATCATCTCACTCCTTAGTCCTTACAGCCAATTAGTCGAGTTTGATTTTTCGAGTGCCTTCCCTCATTAATACCTATGTCTATTCTCTTTCTCATGTTTTGTTGATAAAAAGATTTTTCTATGTGGATTTACATTATAATCATTCTTGTACGCTATAACTATGTAGATAACTTTTATACAAACCTTATTACCTAATTATACCTAGCTAAGTTAACTACCTAGCTAACTTAAGCTTCAATAGTGTTAACTTACTACAATAACTGGCGAAGTTATTTCCTTGGGCCTTGGGTTCGACCATTTCTTTTGCTAATATCCATTAACTAGGCACACGGTTAATGTACCTATCCGTTTTTGTCCCGAAACCTTGACATTAACCTAGAGACCTTTTTGTTTTAAGAACATTGTCTAATCGAAACAAATGACCTTACGACAGAGCTCCTCACTCGATGTGCCTAAAATGTGCCTCCATTTCCTAAATATACGAGTACTAGCTAGCCTACGTTACATTTAGATAAGTAGGTACATTATTGATCATAAAATCCACCTGATGTTAAGAGATCACTATAACCCGTACGTAGTCTCTACCTTCGGTTCACATTTAAACATCAAATAAGATAGAAATCTAAGGTCGTATGTAAGAGCGTTACTAAATAAGTTTGTTCGAAACCAAAAGACGAGACAAAAAGAACAGTCATGTTCTTTACGCAGGTTAAGAGAGTTCTACCACCTGTAAAATATTTATTACTTTACTTCTTTATTGTTTTTAGCAATGGGCAATCTTAATGCATTTATTACTAGCCAACCTAGGTGATGCTGAAAATAATCAAATATTCATACGTTCGTTTACATTACAAACTGTAGGTCCGCACTAGATCGAGGACATTTCCGTCCATATTTCTATATAGGTACTCGAGGCACCTGAGATAACCTAATATCGTGGAACCTCGTCCCTTGTCCTTCCCCCTAATTGTTGTAATAGGACCCCTCTATTCGATGAAGTGTAAAGGTGGGTAATTTATTGGGCAAGTTGGCCCACTCGATACCGACAACACTATTACAGATAATAATGCCAGTTTAATTACTTTTGCGCCCGAAAATAATTTCATTAGCCGTTGCCACTTGAATTGTGAGTGTCGCTATGGACCGTTGAGTGCTTCACCTGCCTTTTGGGTGCCTTTTGTTTTTAGGCCTTTAGATTTTTCGGGTTCTTACCTGAAAAAAAGAAAACACGTTTTAATAAAATTATATCGATAAATTCAATTAAATTTGGTTCTAGACGCGATCTATTTAATTTTTGGAAAACTAAAAACCACACCTGTACCAGATTTTCATATAATACATTCTGGTGTGGAATTGTGGATTCTAGGGTGCAATCAACGATATTTCCTATCAACTTGTATCTGTAAGTATGTGATATCTATATCTCAATCAGCGGGGCGCAGCTTATTATTATAGAACTACTAGTTAAAATTTATAATTGGTAGGTATAGGTACGTCGACGATATTTAATCCGTTTCTGCCAAAACAATAACAATACAACATGTTAAGGTTACCCCAACCAAAAGGGCCGCTCACCTGTAGTTTAGCTATATAAATACCGGAGTTTAAATAAAAGCCCGGACAGATAAAACCCGGCTACATTAGTCCGCCGGGCCCGCGCGGCTCATTCCACAACTTTGAGCTATAAAAGTTAAAAGGGCACATTACCGCAAGTAATAAGCGTATCTCTAAATTGTGCGCGATTTATGGAAATTCTTAGTTAATTCGTTTGTGTTTTACGGAGATACGATTTTGGGGTATTTGTGGATTAGGTTGTTAGTTTTAGTAATTAGTTTATACTGAATTGAAGCGAGATTGAGCAATGATATTTTTTCTACTGTAATACCTATATTTGAATCCATATATTAATTAAAGTGTACAAAATATTTATTTTATATTGAAACATGTGCAAATTAAATACAGTATTTTCAGACCGAGACTACTATTGAAAACGAAAAATATGGTTAAGTGTTTTAACTTTTAAATAATAAAAAAGCCCATAAGGTTCCATAGTAATAATATACCCTTACACTTGAAAAAATAAGTTGGTGGAGGTAATGTACCTATAATTAAAAATGATATAACAGCTGTTCCTGCCAAAACAAAAGCGATAAAATAAAAGGCTAGAATTTTAGTCCCATTTTTGGTATCTTGACATTGCATCTTCAGCAAAATCACAATTTTTTGTTGGATAGGTATTCATTCGCCCATTCATATAATTTTTAAGATTCTATTCAGATCATTACATTTCTATTAGCGGTCTTTAGGGCATAACGACACACAAAAACTCTATATTAATCCTTTGAGGCTACGCAGTTCCACAACTCTGCCTATAAAAGTTAAAAGGGCACATTACCGCAAGCAATAAGCCGATCCGTAAATCGAGGAGCAACTGTGAAATTTGGTCAGAATCTACGTTTGTGTAACTAATATCTCTAGTTTACGCTTGCTTTTAGTCACTTTATTAAAGGCTTTATTGTAATTGTTCTCTGCAACTTTTCCAATAGCTACGAACATTGCTGGCATACAACTTAAACGAGTAAATTAATATAGAGCTAAATAAATATGTAATATAGAGCTAAAATTTTGTTTGCAATAATCGTATCATGTGTTAATTTCTGTATCATGATTCTCTTCCCATTTTTTAAAAACATTTGATAAATTGATGATACCGTAACATCTGTTGATAAAAAGTGACTTAACAAATTTATGATAATTTAGAGCTTTTCAATATTCAGGACCTGCGAAAATATCATAAATTTCCTTCAGTCTTTGAGCATTCCTAAATAAAAAACCGCTCAAAATTATTACTTTTCCCTGATGGACAATAATCTCGTCAGAGATAGCTTCCCTTCGACAAATATTAACTTACGCTTCGCGGCCAAAAATTACTGAGACATTATTTGAAACCTACATAAAAGGACCTTCTCAAACGTCAAAAATCTAAATTAGTGTGCCGAAGGAAAAGCTGAGTTTTTTATTTGACTTGATTTATTGCAGAAAGCGGTGACAAATAAATTTCACGAGGATTATCTGCGACATCTCTGTATAATAGTAGAATAAATGTAATTATTATTATAAATTGAACTTGAGATAGATATGTTTATTGAATGTTAGGCACATAAGCAACGATAGATAACTAAAATGTTGGATACAGAGAAAGCCTAGTAACTAAAATGTCGTCGATCAAAGGAGTTCTTAAGGCTTGTAGCCTGAAGAATTTTGTCAACTCTTGTTTACATTTCTTGCATTTTAACTTATTATGTGACTAAGCAAATTTCGTGAGCGCTTTAGCGATGCTGGCTACATTGTCACCTATGTTACTTATGTTCTATGGATCTTGCAGGATTCCGCTAATTAGGCGTTCCGAAGGTACTGAACGTGTTAATGTCACATGGCAGGTAAACTCACATGGCAGGTAAAAGCTGTTCACAGGAACCTGCATACAAATACACGATACACCAGCCCTAATAAATATTAGAGATTTCGACGGCTCTGAACAAGTATGTAATGTATGCCTATATTCCGAGCCCATACGAAAGTGGTAAGGTCGCATTTGTATGGTGTCCGCTCTTACAGCGCTTTCGCTTGTCTAATCAAGATGGTTGCATGGTATAACCAGGTGCCATGTAGGGAAGAAATGGCATTAAAGTACCAGTTTTCCAAATTCTGAATAAATTACTTTTCACACTCTTGGGATTGCCTTTGTATGGGTGCCATAGACACATACAAGATAATGCAATAGATCGGACCAGAAGCAGTAATGTAATCTCATCATACCTATTCTCCGCTCCGATGGGAATCATAACGTCATAAGTCATAACGTCTTAACTACAGAGGCACCTAGGTCGTGAAATTAATCAGAATTACAAAAACTGGTTGCAATTTTATTATTTCAGCGGTTCTCACCTCACAAAAAGATGTTTTGGAAAAAGGCAGCTAAGTAACTAACACTTCTTATACATTTTAAAATTTCCCCTCTAATAAATATGTAAACAACTTTCGTTCTTCTCTCGTTATTCTGTTTTCCCTCGTAAATTAATAGTCCGATGACTACATGATTAGTATGCCTCCCGAATATCAGGAGTGCTTTTCTCTGTCATTTAAATTCAATAGCAGTTTACGTGAACACGCCGTTTTGTAACTATATCGTTTCGGTGCATACAACAAACTTGTCAGCTATCACGTACTATGGAAATCCAACGTAACTATGCATCTTGTGTATATACATACCTACTAGCAATTCGAGAACTTAAGCGAAAGCAAAATTTTATAT
>DWIY01000884.1:0-11320 GCA_018248615.1 Erynnis brizo brizo
TTTTGTATTCTTTAGGGAAAACGAAAACAAAACAGGTTAAGACGGATATATTTCATGATTGAATGATGCGAAAAGCTTGAGGGATAAATTTTCTAGGCAATCATAAAAAAATATTCTGCAAAACATTATTATTTTTAGAGATATGAACTAAAAAGCAAAATGGGGATCAACTGTCCCCAGTCTCCCTGAACCGATTTTGATGATTAGGTATATGTACATAATCTATATCCTATCCTACTATAATATTATAAATGCGAAAGTTTGTGTGTGTGTGTGTTAGTTTGTTACTTCTTGACGCTAAAATGTCTGAACGGATCTGGATGAAATTTGGAATGGAGATATCTTATACCCTGGATTAATACATAGTATACTTTTTATCCCGGAAAACTTTACGGTGCATGTTTGTGAGAATGTTTGTTACTCTTGAACGCTTAAACGGCTAGACGGATTTGGATGAAATCAGGAGGGTCTTGGTAGCTGGATTAAGTTTTCTTATTATTAAAAAAACCACAACGTATTGGGCAGAAACAAAGGTTAGGTAATTTTTCTAGTTTTATATTTTTTATATATTGCACCCTTTTGCTTTTAACTAATGGTGTGTGATATCACTATACATATTATTATTTACAGAATTATCAATATGGCAAAGACAAAACCAAAAAAAAATTACTGAAAAACTGAAACTGAACTGAACTGAAAAGTTGACCGAAGAAAAATTACGAAGGAGAAAATATGTTAGAAGTTATTGAAGAATTATTGAAGTTATGAAGAAATTAAGAATGATCCTGAAAAATACGCCATACAGAAAAAAAAGAATGAGATATTTAAAACGAAAGGAAGAAAATAAACTGTGTAAAAGTGTAGCTGATATAACACCAAGGCAAAAAATACTATAAAAGTACTAAAAAATAAAAGTTTATATCATTACCATATTCTTTACTTCATTACCATTCCTTTTGAAAAACTTCAATAATCCATATCTCGGTAAATTTTGCGTATAATTCGTAATAAAATATATTACAGTGTTTCTTTTTTCTATTTCTTACCATTAGTAAAGAAAAAAAAAACTAAAATAAAAATTTCTCCCAAATACTGCCGATTTGCACGAAATGGTAGAACTATAATTGGCATTATAGGGCATTATAAATGGGGAGAAATACCTACCTATATTGGGGACCTGTCGCTGTGGTTAAGAAGCCGTTCATGGCTTATTTTTAAAGTAAGTTCATTATAAATTTAGGTATTGGGGATTAAAAAGTAGACAAATTTAATATTAATAACGTATTACATATGTATAATTTTCAATAACGTTAAAATGTTGTTTACAGTGACGGGGTTGAACACATATCTCGCAGTTTCTCTGGTGTACGTAGTATGCATTTTTTATGCTTCTCAGGTAAGTATACATTCCTACTCATAATACGAGTATAATAATTTGCATATTATAATATATCTTACAGACGTCTTTATGTGCGCTTGTAACGACTCAGTCAGAGTTTCAGATGTGATTATATTCTAAACCCTCTAACATCAAAACGAAATGCAATGTCGATATAAAAACGCTGTAGCAACGTACCAGTAGTACCAAAGAAAACCCAGACAAAATGTAACATTGTGGGTTATTTTGGAAATATTTGGAAACGTTTCTTACAATTACAATAAGGAAACCCACACCAATCATCAATCGTCATTACTAATAATAATATTATGCAATTCGCTAGCGTCATAGCGTCGTTGAGCAGATGCACCAGTGTATAAAGTAACTGTGTTAATTACTGTGGCGACTACTCGTCAAGAGATGGCACTACGGGTTGGATGGGGCTACCTGAGTCACGATATGGAAGTTTTTTATTTCTCTGTCTATATGCACAACTCCGACATGACGTTACCGGAACACGGCACCTTGTCTGATGGGAGATCTCCTTTTGTCAAATTACCACTAAATAATTATCTATTTATGTTAAAGTCCCTAAAAAATAATCTCATTTTTCAAGTCTGAAAGATACGAGTATGTACTTTTCAGCCGTTGTCTTATCACTAGATATAGTTCTAAAACCTTGTCGAACTGATTAACATTGATCTTCATTCAACATTCGTTACGCACAAGACTTATATGTAGCCGGTTTCTAATATATTGCCAAAGGGTAACAATTTATAAAATTGTAATACAAACTGATATTAGGAATGCAAACCTTACATTCAATAAAAAAAATGCAGAAAGTAAAATCAATTCAAGTTTTAATAGCGAGTCAGTAGCGAGTGCAACCTGTCAGCAACAGGTACTTCGGTACCTTAAAGTCTTTCGTTATTTTCGTCATAAATTATCGTAAAAGTACATAGAAGTAGAAAGTTTTTGTAAATTATAGTCGAATATCGACTACGGGGCGACCACTCGTCTTGTTAATTGAGCGATCGTGTTTATTTATATCATCTTTACTTGTTTCAGGGTGGAATGAAAGCTGTGATAATGACGGATGCATTCCAATCAGCAGTTCTTTTAGGTTCCTTGGCTGCAGTGCTGGCACTGGGCTCTTCGCAGATTGGCGGACTGGGCACCGTATTTGATTACGCTCGACAAACGGATAGACTACATTTTTTCGAGTAATTAACTTTTTGCCTAAATCAATCTAACTCACATGATTTAACGACGTTATTCTGATTTTGGATAGTGCGATCGCGTAATAATATAATTATAGTCATATTAATGACATAGCTGGTAATAAAACTATTTATTAAAGATATTTAAACGAAGCATAAGCAAACATAGATTCAGAAATCTACCCATAGTCTTACTATCAATACCAAGGATTCTCCGGAGCATCTGACCTAACTCAGCGCATAATGTTAGGTTGCCAAACAAAGGTTGCGCTACTTTTAGCAGACAAACAAAAAATACTATCAATTTATTGCGACATCAACACGCGTAGCGGTGAAGCAACACGACTAGGCAGATCTTCCGTGATGGACGGTTTGCCCTATCACCTCGCTTAACGTGGCCATAATAATAATGTTTGTTGGTTTGTAGGCACTTTATGCTAGTTAATGGCTAACTTACCTATCTTTCGTTCGTATTTGGACTGATGGAGCTTACTACAAATCTATATTTTACGTCATTTTAGTCAATTTGTCTAAAATTAGTAGGTTATTTTGTTTGGGATTAAGTAAACCTTAGCAACTATAATTATACCCTTAACCTTAGCTTCCTCAGATCCATAGACCAATTATAATATTTTTATTTTAAGCATGAATCCTGACCCGACTGTGCGGCACTCATTCTGGTCAGTTGTGATCGGTGGGACTATGTACTGGATCAGCATGTTTTGTGCCAACCAGGCATCGGTGCAAAAGTACCTTTCTGTGGAACGCATATCCCAGGCGAGAATAGCGCTGTGGGTCTCTGCCATCGGACTCATTGCCGTTTATTCGGTGAATTTCGCCACCGGCGCCGTCCTTGCCACTCATTATGCTGGTTGCGATCCAATTCAGGTAAACGTGTCTTGAATTAAAGTACCTACCCTAAATGACAGCATAATTATGGACAGCATGATCTACACCGCCAGTGTCTAATTGAGACACAAACACTTTGTAATGTAATGCCTAATGGATGTACGTGATTGAATGGATTTATATAAGTTATGATTGCAACGGTTTTAAGTCACACTGCTGAGAAAATTAACTCGAGCCTTTATAAAAAAGGAGAAGATTTGAGTTACAGGAAATCCTACAATTTTTTTTGAAATTTATCAACGGTAAATTTTAATATGAGTAACATTTTATAAAGTGCGCAAAAGACATACGGTAAACTTAAGGATAGAGCTCATTTTGAACAAAATATTTTTTTACATACCAACATTAACTAATTAGGTAGGTACTTAGCAATCAAAATTATGGCCATTGTTCACAATTTATACTTATCTGGATTTGACGTCTCGCTACACACTACGCACTAGTGAATGTAGGGGAAGGTCGGGTAAAGTGGCCACCCTAAGCTTTGAATGACTATTGCTTAATATATATTAAAATAAATTTATCTTATATTATCAATTTATACTCTCAAGTTAATGTAGTTTTGATATCACATTGTTATTTTTACATAAAACAAAGAATAAATTACTATTTTATAAGTTTTAATCAAAATGGGAAATTGACCACTTTACCCACCCAGGGTAGGTAAAGTGGCCTACATAAATCTACTAACCGGGTAAAGTGGCATAGTCTCAATAAAATACACTTTTCGTAATATTTATTAAAGTTTTATTAGGAAATAATACAATAGACGATAAGAAGACAAAGGAACTCAAATTTGCTTAATTATTAACTTTGGTGTCAACTTATTTTAAAAATAAATATTTTAGGAACAAAATTCACAAAGAAAATCGTTGTCTAAATCATCACAGCCCGAGCATAACGACGGTAAGACCCCAATAGTTTTTTATTTTCAACAGCTTCTTTATTTATTCCTTTTACACGTCTTTTGAGCGTCGATCGAGGAACTTCGAATTCTTTGCTAGCCTTGAGGTAGCCCATTTCTTCGTTTCTTACAGCTCTTATAGCTTTTTCCATTGATTCCGAGTCCCATGTCTGTTGCTGCGTCTTCCGTTTGTACGTACTTGGCATACTTATCTAAGACAATAATAAACATTTAAATTTATTGGAAAAATACAATTGAGACGGGTAAAGTGGCCTACTAGGTCACTTTACCTAACTACTGAGTAGGCCACTTTACCCGAAACAGCAAAGCGACGGAAAAAAATGGCTGAAAAGTCAAATGAGGTTTTAGTGTCCGCGTTTGCAGTGAAATAACAAGTCTATAATAGGGACTAAACCGTTAAAATATTACATTATTTATAACTTTTGTTCGACACAGTAACTTATCACAATGTTTAAACCACTTACCTTAGATCATAGACCACTAAAATCACTTTTTTTGCAATAAAAACTTAACGCGTAAAGCAAGCGTGTCCGTGTTTACTGGAGCACTAATGGCGTCGAAAAATAAATTATTTACACATGTCGTTGATAGATGGCGGTAGTTGGTTGGTCATAAAAACGACGGTGACCACTTTACCCGCCTGGGCCACTTTAGCGAACCTTCCCCTACCCGTTACCTATTGGCACAGGCAACACCAGAGCCGACATTGAAGGATAACTATTTTTACGTATTTTTGAAGTAGGTACCTACCTACTCCAGTACCGTCGCGGGATTTTTCAAAATTTTTAATTTTGCTTTTTATTATGATTATTGTTTCAATTAGGTATAAAGGTGAGATCGCTGGAGAATAAAATCTTCTGTCGATGCGTTATCTATTGGTAGATATACAAACCTCTGACCGTGCCCCGGTGTGCACAACGAAACTTGCTGTTCACGCAATGATCACTTAAGATCACACCAACACCACCACATTAGACCACATCAGACTGACTGCGTGCCCGTTGACCTAATGGCCTAATGAAATAAAACAGACTGACAGATCTATTTCATGAACGAAGCTGAAGTTTCATTAATACTACTTTTAATACCTAATAAACTTTAATAATTAATACTATTTTTAGTTTAGGTTTGTTCGGTTTTGCGATTGCAACTGAAACGGCAATTGCAACTGACAATGGAAATGGGAGTGCCGGAACAGGCAGTCGAACCGTTGAGGTTTAATACTTAGGTAACTAAGGCATAATAGTTGGATTTTTTATTTTTACTTTTTATAGACGCGTAACGACTTATAAGAAAAATGCTAATAACCGTTTTATTCCCAAGCAGTAGCTTTGTATGGCGTTGAATATTCAAGAGGAGGCTAAAACGAATAATTAAATAACGTTAAAAACTTATTTAAGAATTCCGAGGGACGATCCGCGGCCATCAGCTATTCAAAGCCCGTTTTGCACATTAACTCCTACTTCTCTAGCCAAGTGTGGTACAGTCTCCCTCATATAAAGCGCTGCATCGAGGATCGTCAAGGGCGTTCATGGCATATTTTTAGGATAGCACTTTACACATAATTATGTTAATATTAGTTAGTAACAGGGTTATTTAAGCTTTATAATTATTGAGTATTATTGGTTCCAAAAACAAAATAAATTTCATTAAAATCAATAATAGCAAAAGTGCGTTTATAGGTACCTTTATAGGTAAAGTCATTAAATGGGCATGGTTCTATGGTAATTAATAATTATTATGTGTTAAGTTATAATTAATGTTTGTTATAGGTAGGTAGGTAATAAAAGTTAAAAAAGGTATTTTTTTCAGGTGATAGTTTAAGATTAAAGGTAAAAAGGGAAATGTTGATTAGCTTGTATCAATGGCATAGGTACCTACTGATAAATTTCGATGGTGCTGGAGCCCCGGAGAACCCGCTATCTACTATTTTATTGACCCTTTGTTATTTTTATGAAGTTGACTGTCCACAAGGAAAGTTTCTCCCGCGTATCATCTTCACTATCGCAGTGGAAAGTTTTGCGGGAAAGCGATTCCCACAATGTTTGTATGTCCAAGTGTGTAATGTGTGAAAATTGTTTGTTTTATTCGCATAATATACCTATGTAAGATTAAACGCATGTTGTTAAGATTATTTAAATATGATACCATAATTTTATATGTAGGAAGGTGTTAATACATTCAGAAAACAAGTCTGAGTCCATATTTTCGGTGAAGACTTTTATATCGGGTATTCCAGACAGAATGGATAATCTTGAAACATCTCATAGTTTACATCCTCCATAGTTTACACTCAGGATTAGCAACGTATCCATTTAAAATTTTAACTAGGTACCCTTAACGGCCCTGTTTTAGGTTTGGTTCATGGGCTACAGTGACCAATTAAAATAATTTAGATAGTCTGTACTTAATTAGTTACGTCACGGCATAATAGCTTGTTAGGTAATCATTGCGCCAAAGAAACAATATCTTGGATCACTTTTACCAGACATTGATATTGCCAATTAAAAGTGATCCATTGCTAGCATAAATTAGGGATCACTTACGTCGGGGCTTATGTTCGTATTACCGTCATTATAGGTAAATAAATAAGGCGTAGACCTCCCACAACTTCTATTGTACTATTGTGCAATAAGAAATAAGCCCGGGTGCTATAATTGAATTAAAAAAGTGTTAATTTTCCACAGCAAGCGAACTGATTATAGTCTGCGGTGGTGAGTAATGGGGATATCGTGACGAAGATAGCTAATAGCTGTGTATCACACCGCAGTAATGCAGTAATTATGCCTCAATGAGATGGTAAAACATTGCAACTAATTAACTTACGCGATTGTGTGCAAATTATTTTAATTAACGGTGTGAGGAAGCGCCTTTTTAATGGCACGCTTTTGTGTCTGCTCGACGGGGTGCCAGTTATTTACGTGCCTCATATTTTATTGGTGAAGTTGAAATATATTTGTATATTATCTTTATATTTATTTAACCTTTTTGAACCGAACGAAAGACCACCAAAGACCACCAAACCATCGCAAGCATTTGATGTGTGAAATGTGAAAAAATATATGAGCTTGTTCATTTTTGAGATAATTTCAAGTCAATTAAATCTTGAAGCGTAACCTTGATCAATTTAATTAATTTGTCATATTTTAAGGAGACGAAAGTCCGTAAACAACCGCTACTTACCTATTTTACTACCCTGTTATGTTTTAATCATTTTATATCCAACGGGATTTAACTCACTCACGAGAGTCAAGTTCTTATTCAACCCGTTTCATCATTCGTTCTTGGCATTCACGCGGGAAAATACAAAATGAACGGCGTTGATACAAAATTAATTTCCTCACAATGGCCCTTGTAGATATACCTAGGTAAAGTATAATAATGAAACTAATAAGGACCGCTGATGTCTGGTCTAATAGCCTTTTGCATTAATTTTAATTACGATTTTTCTTGTAACCTTATGTAGGTATTTGCTAGACTTGATACTATCAACGTAAGTACAACATAGCCCTCATTTTAATTTCAATTTCCCACTGAAGGTGATCTTGATGAACGACTCATATTTTATAATCAACAACCAAGTGCACTTGTTGATTACCTGTTAGTTTTAAAGGAAATTAAAAACATAGAAAAAAATAATGACTGCATTAGGTACCTACACTTTATTTTAAAAATGTTATGTTGCTATCCAAGACCTTGCAACAAAATAGGTACCTACTGCTTCAAATGTCAATAAATAGGTTGCGTAAAGTTCATAGAAATGTCACAGTGTAAAAAAATTAATACACTAGTTGCATTTTCGCAAACTGAAATGTAAATAAATAAGTACGTTGCGTAGTGTAAAGTCGTTAGTTTCTCATAGAAGAAAGGTCGCAATGTAAAATCATCAGCAAACTTAATTTTTCAAGTGCATAAAGTTAAATTAATTAGTGTTACCTAACTAATTCATAACCCGGTGACATGGCACGACGTATACTTATTATGTAAGTAGGTATCTGCTTTTGAGTAGCTAGAGAGTAGACAAGCCTCCCTTATAAGGGTATACCTACATTTGAAAAATGCTTTAGTTAGCTGATACAAGGATTATTGTTAAAATTGTCAAGCACTTATTTAGCTAAAACTTTAAATATTAAAAAAAAATCGAAAGGTTCTGAATATTATTATGGTAGAGAAATTAAAGCTCGCTGGAGAAACTTTAAGATCGCTTTCATACTCTATCGTGAGGCAGAATTTTCTTCATGTTTTGTGTTTCGGTTGGGGACATGTAATTACCAAAGTATGAAAAAACGAACATCTAAGGTAGGTATCTTTATACCTTAAAACCGTTGACAATACGTTTTCTCCAATATAGAAAAATCTTCGTTTCAAAGTTGGTTTTCAAAAAAGTGATAAGGTTAATGTCTACTTACTTGCTTTGCGGGAAATAACCAATAATAATGAGTAAAAATTATCGATCGCAATCTGTCGCATCAAAATTGAGTACCTATCTATCGAAAAGTTTGCTACAGACTTACCGAACTAGATGGAATAGATTGCAGACTGAGAATCCCAGGAGGTTTTATCTCGTAAATTATACTTTGCACCGGAGTGACATTACATTTGTTCACATGGCTAAATGTGTCCACTAGGACACATTTACTACTAGGACTAGCACACTAGTGCTAGTGCATCTATGCAAATGTTTAAAAAACAAATATTTAAGTAAGTATATTATAAATTACGTCTCACACTCATAGCATTTTCGTCCATGTTCACGTTAGCCCGATCATCACAAATGATGATTGAAGTGCACCAAGTTTTGAAAGAAATCCTGAGAATCTTAAGAAGTCCTGGGCCTAACGGCTTCCCTCTGTCTTTTTCAGGTCTTCAGGCCACCTGGTCGGAAAGCGGCCTGTACGAGACGTGATCGACGGTCGTACCTATATTATAGTAAATAGTGTATAGGTAAGTACCTACCTATTATAGTAGGATTTCAATAACGTCTGGATGTAAATTATTTCAGCAGGCAACATTAGTTCTGCGGTCCGAGGCGACGCCAACTAGTAATTACTGATAATTTTTCTATGACGTGTTTGCGTTAATCTTTATTAAGAACAAGCTTTACCGACGACTTTGTTCGAGTGGAATTAAGTAACTTCTATCAAAAACTTATAGGTAATGGTGTGTCTTACAAAATAAGCATGTTGTTACGGTGAAGGTAAAAAAATGACAAACGCAGCTCAGAGGCTGAGAATTCCAGAAATAATTACTCGTGGTTTCAAGGCCGTTTGAATTGAATTTCAGAAGATTTAAGATAAAAATTGCTACAGTCTTTCAATGAATCTGACAACCACATTTAATTAGCAAGATTTGTTTTATGTTTTTCCAATACAAACAGACATATTATATGAAGGCAAAAATACTTATAATAAAAGTCTAAAAACATTATTAAAACATTGGTTTTTTTGTCCCTTGTATTTCATAGACAGACTGGTCAAATACAGTTTTGTTGTATGTATAGACTAGGAATTTACGGTTGCGTGTACTCTACGCTTTCCTAGAACAAGCGGGAATTAATCAACACCAGCCACACTGCAGTTGGTTATTCGTACATGACGTGGCCCGTTTTAATTGAATACCTACACGTTTTCCTATAAAAATATTTCATTACTTAACGTCGCGCTTAAAATGCCGTCTAGCTTTCATTTAATCACTACCAAGTTACACATTAGACTTACCCAAGCGTAGACAAACTTACGATATTTCTTTTTAAAAATAAATGTAGCTAAACAGATAGCATCTGATGGTAAGTGATCATCATCGCCGATGGATCCTATCGACACTGGAGAATAATTCGTCGCAAGAGCTTTGCTAAGATGAAGATCTTTCTTTTCGCTCGTTTTATTTGAAGTAGGTACTTCTTGGCGTACTTAGTCCTAAAGTCTGTCGGCTTACTCTTAACAATAGATATACGCCAAACAGAAATATTTTTTTCAAAAGCTTATTGAATATTTACTGTGTTGCACTTCACAAGAATCAAAAAAGGTGTAAGATTTCTCAAAAATGTCGAGCGTCGAGTGATAAGGTATAATTTAGCGTCGTATTACGCGCCATGTGTCAAAGGGTTGGCTCATTAGCGTCAGCGTAGCGGCCCACTGTCAACCACTAAACTGGCGTAATTGTGATGAGGCTGGAATGACGAACATATGTTGCGGATATTATTTGCAGCGATATCTTGTTATGTGGGAATGTAACTCTTATATCGCAATTCTTTCATATTATGTGTACCAAGTAATTGTAGTAAGAGTAATGTTAAAAATAGCTATCGACAAGTGGTAGATACTCAACGAAATTTCATAAAATTTTTGAAAAGACCCTACGTCATTTTTAAAAAATAAATATAATCCATATTCAAAAAGGCACTACAATTTAACAACAACCAATATAAGAGACCAATTACAGTGGTACCTATCCAAACAATAATACCTTCGTATTGATTTTCTGCAATCAGGCATCAATTACATGCGTTTGCTTAATTTACATTATAAAGAATAAAATAGATTTTTTATTATTTCTAATGTAAATTAACATGAATCAAGTAGGTAAAATCCAGCCCAGTTTAACCTGTACCTATGTGCTTAGATACAGGTTGCTTTATACCTACGCGATTAAACTAAACAACCTAAGAATATCTAAAAATTGTCACATGGATCGGCAAGAAATTATTCCATACTTATCATTTTTTTTATATTTAAAAGTTAAAATAAAAGAAAGTATAAGTAGGAAGGTAAGTTTTAACCAACCTTGAAGTTTTGGCATTTATTGGAAACCATTATTTATTTATTTATTCTTTATTATACCAATATAAAAATAAAGGTACAAAAGGTGGACTTAATGCTACTTTTAGCA
>DWIY01000885.1:0-11317 GCA_018248615.1 Erynnis brizo brizo
GTAAACCTTATAGAAGATAATGGAAATATCAATTAAAATTGTATCTTCCTCAATTTAAATGAATTTTAAGTAAATAATTATTTTTTTATACATGACACTTGCATTGTTTTCGTTTTCAAAAAAAATATTGTTCTGTCATTTGTCAACTGATGCTGACAGCCTGACAGCTCTCATTAGTCACGTGCATAAACCTATAAAGCCACTGACCTCATATACAAGTACAATGGTACAAGTATTATACAGGTCAGTGTATAAAGCGCGGTATCTTAACTCATTAGGACATTGTCTTGTCGAGAGTTCGAGACACAATACATTCACGCTTGCTTCGCGACTCAAGTGTAAAACTGCCGTAAGGTCATAAAATTGTTTAAAATAAACCTAACGTCAATCTCAATCAGTCCATGAATCAGTCATTCATTCATTCATTGTCAATTCAAAGCTGTCAACTGTCAATCAAATTGTCACGTCAGTCAAACAAAATGGCAGATTGTATGTAACGCTAACTACGTAATCTAATTTAATTTGGCTTGTTTTTGGAGGCAAATAGTACAAACGTGTTAAATATTACTATTCGACCTATTTCAACTATAATCAATCTTTTAACATTACGTGATAAGTATAGATATTAGATACTAAATGTAGCGATGGCTGACGTTGAAGGTATTTATTGTGATGGTTGGTCGTGGTGTCCGCCGTTTGCTCGTGCTAATGTATTTAATTTTTCAGAGTTCAACCAACAAAAGCCCGGGAAAACGGGCAAACAGCATAACGTTCTGCCGATATGGGGTAATGAACAGACTATGAATCTGAACCCTTTAATCTTAGCAAATATTCAAGGTTCCAGCTACTTCAAAGGTAGGTAAGCAAACATACCAACGCACAGGAGATTGGATCGTCGTTGTGATGGGCGTTGACCGTACAATTTGTATGAAATTGATTAATAATGCTCCCTTTTTTGAACTCAGAATATCAGACTTTGAATTTAAATTTTTGGGGTTCGTTTCATTTATATGAGACAGTACTATGAAAAAAAATTACTTAGAATCTACATTGACCCAATCAAAAAATCTAATTTCTTCACGTTAGTTACTACTATTTAAATCTATTATTCCAACATATCAATGAACCACCATAACAAATTAGACCCAGCAAATTAATTTTGTGTAGTCTATTCCTTCTAGTTTTGTGGAGTCTAGTCCTTCTCAAATAAGTAACAATTCAATAATTTACAGTGTTATTAGTATTAGAACAGGATGCGTTTGTCAGAAAGTAACGTGTGTTTTATTGCCCGCAGTGCACTTATTCAAGCTGAAGACCTACCACGAAGTGGTGGATGAGATTTACTACCAAGTGAAGCACCTGGAGCCCTGGGAGCGCGGCAGCCGCAAGACGGCCGGCCAGACTGGCATGTGTGGCGGCGTGAGTATGTCATTGAGCATTCTTTCATTAAACCAACAGTAACTGTTGTTGAGGCGACTGTGTTGTTGATGCAATTTTGTGCTTGATGTCATTATGCAGTCAGACTTAGCTTAAGAATGCATAAAAAACACTTTAAAGCCCCGTTTTCGCAAGTGGACATGTTGCACAGACATATAGCTCATTATTCACGTCTCTACAGCTTTATGGTGTCCTTGTGCCAATTCCCAGTGAGATAGGATGTGAATAGGATGTCTACTTGCTATTCACCATAAGGCTGCTTTTCCACCAGAGATGTGGTATGCAGATGTGCTGCCAGGATGTAACAGCTAAGCTGTGAAACTACGTGATGTTTTCACTGATACTACTCGTAAGCTATGTAGCGGTGCGAGTAAGATGTGCTATGTAGATGCGCCGCCGCAAAGTAGCTGCGCGAGGAATATGTGCAGTACGAGCTATGCGTTATATCGATAGCGGGGAAGCGGCAAAGGCGGCACGGTGAGGGGTCCATAGCACGCACCCATAGCACGCATCCAAAGCACACATCCATAGCATGCATCCTTCCATATAAAAAACATATTTTAGTTGAATCCATTTCCACCAGTGTTAAGCTATTTGCATTAATGAATATGATTGGTGGATATAGGTGGAAAAGCAGCCTTAGTCTCGTGACTGATAGATATCACAAACAATGTTGGGTGTCAGTGTGGGAGACACACAAATTATAACATGTTGAGCAACAGTCATGCAACAGTTCTGTTGTCCCCTAGTGTAAACGAGGCTTTATGTGTTTACTTTGCTTACATGTTTTATGTGCTAACTTGTTCATTATTCCAATGCTTTTGCTATAACACTTCCAGGTAACAACTTTACTAACAGTAAGTATTTTTGCCTGAAATGTGCCTATTGTAATATTAGAATATATTTTCAGATTATACTTGATTTGATTCTATGTTTGATTAAAATCAAGTATAATCTGAAAATATAATCTAAATTATATTCTATAATGTTTTTTCTGATTCTGCTTCAGGGGTGAAATTCATATTATGTAATTTTATATGTGACAGTGACTTGGTGCTTAAACCAAGCATTGATTTATGAATTCAGAATTTGTACGTATGGGTGCATGTTCATGAGTGATCATGTCTTCTCTCTAGGCCCACATCAGAAAATAATTCTGGTAATATCCATGAATTTACTACTGTAATTGAATGAGACTAAAAAATTTTGTTTTCAATAAATATCTAATAATTAAGACGTTGAGTGCCCTTTCAATTTCATAGCCACTTTAGCAATACTGCCAATATAATATTACTACCTATGTTTTGGACACACCAGGAGAGTCGCCTGCACTGCTAATGAAACTTACAAGGACATGCTAGGCACTAGACCTGCTAGAAGGAATTGAACATATTGATTTTTGGCTTTGCTTACTGCAGAAATTTCATCACCATTAACCACTTTTTCAATCGTAATATTTTTAAGTTCTTACAACAAATATCTTCCACAAAATCAATAATTATTGTCGTAGGTGAGAGGAGTGGGCGCGGGTGGCATAGTCTCCACAGCCTTCTGTCTGCTGTACAAGTTGTACACGCTGAGGCTGACACGCAAGCAGGTCAATGGACTGTTGCAGCACACAGACTCCCCATACATCAGAGCACTTGGTAGGTATGATGTATCACAATGATATTTTTCATATTAATCTACCGAAGATATTGGATGTCTGTGAGTAGTCCTTGGGCTGCAGTAAATAAATAATCAATCTTTGTACTTCTATGAGATGTCCGTTTGCTGCAGTAAACAATTAACCATAGAAATAGGAAGTAAATGGACTGGCTATGTGTGCAGGGCGTATCGTTTCAACTGAGCGCATAATAGCTCAATCTATCACATTTACAACTGTGAGAGTGATAGAATGTGTTTGGTACAGTGGATTTGGAACAAATATAAAATGTATATTAGTACTGCTATGCTTCCTTTTTCTATGGTGAAGTATTTTCTGTGGAAATGAAATATTTGTTGACCTGCTCCCTAATAGCTAATTACTTCTGTATCATAACAGAGAATATTCAATACATTAGTATTTACAATTTCTATTTTAAGTAAGTATATCAGCTATTGTCATATCAGCTTTTGGCATTTCAATCTATTTCATTAAGCCTATCGTTTTATTTCTAAAATTCTTTCACTTTTTCTTGTACATTATTTCAGGATTCATGTACATCCGCTACACTCAGCCGCCCGCAGACTTGTTTGACTGGTACGTGGACTACCTAGAAGACGAGGAGGAAGTGGACCCTCGCGCTGGTGGGGGCGGCTCTACCACCATTGGTGCTCTCGTCCGGCAGATGCTCATCAAGCTGGACTGGTTCAGCACCCTGTTCCCGAGGATACCAGTGCCGATACAGAAACAGATTGAACAGAGGTAGGTTTATTGATTTTTTTTGAGACTAAAGTAACTCATTTAGTCTATCATTGTCAAATTTTAAGTTGTGTGATGTATCATAATAATAATTGATGTTGATTTTTTAATTTGCAATGTTGTATTGAGTTTAGCTAACAGCTAGTTTCAATGACATACCATCAGGGGCAACCGTTTCTAGTGTTAAAATGAGACAAAACATTAACTGTGGTACTTTTACGTAAACTATTGGATAGGGCCAGTAGCCTAAGTCTCATTTTGCCAGCTTTTCCACCCTATAGCTACGCCACTGAAGGGAACAAAACTATAGTAGGGATATTTATACCTGATGGTATCGTCATTGAAACTGGCTGTAAATTGTTACAAAAGGTTAAGTTAGCAAGTGAGTGTTTTCATTGGATTTGCTTTTGAAAATTTAATGTTCATCTAACATAATTGTCACTATAAAGCTTCCTCAGTTGCAGCGTTTGGCCACTGTGCGGTCCAGGTGACGCTCGTCCATCGATCATGTAGCGCTCGGCGTCACAGTCCCGCACTCTGCTAACTGCTAACGGTCGACGCAGCGAACAAATGTACAATGAACGTTACTTTTCTACTATTGTTTTTATTTTGCTCGTTTGAGCTTATAATGTCCGATGTGAATCATAGGCTAGCCGAGCACACCAGGCAGGCGGCTGCGTCGAAGCCGGCGGCCAACAACCGCGGGGGCGGCAACGCTAGTACCTACAACTCTGGGCGCATGGACTCGGACCGTCGCGAACACGACGATAGAGACAGACGCGACTATGATGCAGACAGGTAAATTGTTGTTCAAATTAGTGCAGGCCATGCCCATGCCAATACAAAAACAAGAAAAAGTTATTAAAATTACTGTTTGAGGAAGTAAATGTTTAAGTGTGTACTCTTGAGATTGAGGATTATGATAGTTGCCTCAAATCTGTCTACTGCACACCTCTCTAACTAAACGCAGAAAATCATTAATTTAATGGTAAGTTATCAGGGAAGCAGTAGGTGCCTCTTGGTTTGAATTACTCCGTAGGTAATAAGTCGTACGTACGACTAACTCGCAGTCAGCATTCTCATAGTACTTCCAAGGTTGGAATTGTTCATGCGTGTACGTACGTATACGCACGAGTTACGTACGCAAACGTGTTCAATCTGAACGCGGCCTAAATAATAAAATTTGAGTGCAGCGCTTCGTTAAAAAAGTATCCACATTAATCATGTTGTATTTCTAGATACGTAAAGGACAAACCAGTAAGACGTGACGACCGCGATCGTGAGAGAGACCGGGGGGACCGCGGCGACCGAGACAGGGAGCGGGAGCGGGACCGAGATCGCGACCGAGAACGAGACAGAGACCGAGACCGGCGGAGAGAGCGCGAAGACCGCGACCGAGACCGGGACCGCAACCGAGACCGAGCACCCGAGCGCGCCCGCGACCGCTACCGGCAACGGTCGCGCTCCAGAGACCGTCGACATAGATAAATTGATAAATTTAGATAAGACAATTCAATTTTAATTTGGTTTCTTTTCACGATTAAATTTAATTATAATGTTTTTGGTGGTTTCATTTCTTAAATTTAAAAGGGGCATTATTTTAAACGATCGTAATGCCACTATAGGTATAGGCCATCGTTAGTTACAATCAATTACATAATCATTGATGTTGTCAATCGATTTTGTATTGAGCTGTTTTAAATCACGTATTTTTAACGCAATCACACATTTCTTGTAATATGATGAAATCAGTTTATCTAAATGCAGTGACGATAGTAACATATAATATCATTGTCTAAATGTATCTTATAATGAATCTAAAAGAAATGGTTAAAAATAAATTCAGCGGTCAGCCATATCATTCGGAAATAAATAAAAAATGATAGGGAATGTAATAATGGAACAAGTGGAAGAGAGAGATTGATTTTAAGAAAACATCTATTTTAATTTATGTAAAAAAAAATTAGATTCAAATTCGAAATGAAATTAAAATAGGAAAATAATGTTTATAAAATTTATTCCATTCCGATATTACAAGCTTACAGCTAACAAAATAAATAACTAGTCTGCTTCAAGCTCAGTAAATACAAATAAAGATCAATACAACTGGCCAAATAGTGATTTGCGTCACAGATTAAGCGGCGGCGCCTTTAGCATTCTCTTGTTGTTCAAACTTCGGGTACTTCTGCTCCACATCTGCCCACGACAGCTTGCTATTGGCAAGATCTCGCACTACGACAGGCACATCAGTCAGAGGCATTCTAACTTGTCCCATGCTGTCACGCTCTCTTAATGTCACAGTATGGGGCTCCTTAATCGTATCGAAATCCACCGTCACAGCATATGGGACGCCGATTTCATCCGTGCGAGCATACCTGCGCCCAATAGAACCAGAGGAATCATCGACCTTGTGGGATACGTCAACAGAAATCAATTCTTGCGAGAGCTCCCTCACAAATGGCTGGAACTCAGCGTTGCCACTCAGAGGCAAAACGGCACACTTCATCGGCGCCACTGTGGGTGGCAGAGAGAAGTACGTTCTCTGTTCATCACCATCCCTCATCTTGAAATTGTGCTCCAGAATGCAATATAGAATTCTACCGATACCAAATGATGGTTCAATCACACTAGGTATAATTTCTTCAACATGCACAGTCTTTTGACTTCTCTTTACACTGACAATGTTGGGAGTGAGTTTGAATTCTCCGTTGGGAGTGTTCAAGATGTAGTTACCATCACCTTGCAGCTTTTGCTGTAGGTCTTCCAAGGCAGCAGTATCCATTGCAGCGAGCGAGTCATTGATTACTTTAGCATCCTTCTTGAACTCCTTGCCAATGGCTGCCTTGTTGGGAACAGCTTCAACAATTTCTATTTGTTTAGGAGCTGGTAACTTTTTTTCAGCAGCAAGCCTAATACCAGTTGCCTTCGTGTGTTGTGTGAGATCATATGCTGACCTGTCCGCACAGCCAACACATTCAACCCACCCATAGCTAGACAGACATTCAGCATCCCAACAGTCACAAGCATAATGAGCCATTTCATTGCCCATGTGTTGCCTGAACCTTAACTTCTTGGGGTCAATACCAACTGCCAACATGTACAAATGAATCCTAGCCATGAAGTAACCTAAGGTTTCATTATTGACTATGCCCCTTGATACAGCTTCACCGATTGTAAGAATTTCCGCAGGCTTCCCTTGCTCCTGGTTATCTGCAGAATACAACAGCATAGGAGTGTCCTTGACAGAGTCAAATTTAGGATGATCCTTGGAATCACAGAAATGTTCAATCTCACACATGGTGAACTCTCTCACCCTCAAAAGACCAGAGCGTGGGGAGATCTCATTTCTAAATGAATTTCCAATTTGAGCCGCTGCAAATGGAAGGCGACCCTGGTTGAATTCCAAGAGACGCTTGAAATTGACAAAAATACCCTGAGCTGTCTCCGGTCTCAGGAAACCCTTGACAAGGCCAGAGGGCCCAATCTGGGTGTTGAACATAAGATTGAACTCAATGGGTGGTGTAAGTTCATTCCCGCTGATTGGAGACTTCATGTCAAACCTTTTCATTAGAGCTGACATTTCATCAGCGTTCATGCCATCCAATTTCACAAGAATATCTTCAATTTCCGCTTTCAGCTCCGTCTTTGTGTTCTTTTCACTCTTGATCTTCTCTAAGTGAGCCTTTATCAAGTGATCTAACCTGAAGCATTCCCCACTCTTTACATCTTTAGTCATGAGGTCAGCGAACCTCTCTACGTGCCCAGAGGCTTTCAAGACTGGTTCAGGAGTCAATATTGAGCAGTCGACCTCGAGCATTTGTTCTTGAAGGATGAAATACTTACGCCACAGTTGGATCATGTTACTTTTTAGGGCACAACCCATTGGTCCAAAGTCAAACTGGCCAGTTATGCCCCCGTAAATAGCGAAGGACTGGTCGTAGAAGAACCGTCGTTTGATTAGATCTTCCATCTTGGCACGATCGAACGACTCCTCGGTAGGGGCCAGACTGAGCTCCTTGTCCTCCAGCACTTTTTTTCGTGCCTTTAATTCAGCAACAGCTTTCTTCACATCAATTTCGGGTGCTTTCTCTTCTTTTAACTTTCGCACTAAATCGCCCTGCTCCTTCACGCTGGCACGCAGCGGAGCCAGGATTTCTTCGATCTTAGGATCTGCCATGATTATATCCCGAAGGGGATTAGATATTTTTATTTTACGATGAGATTTGTTGCTCCCCCACTGATGCTGGAGTTTGTGAGAAAACCTGAATTGAGTTGAAACCACCGGTAAACTCTTACTAAACGCACTACATTTAAATACTACTGAGAGAATATTTCTCATTTAAATTTTGTTAATGCTTCTTCAGTTTTTAAATCACATCTGTTAAATTCCGGGTAATAACTATGATTTTGATTGCGCGTGTTCGCTGACGAAATTATTGTTGGAAATTGGAAATGTCAAAATCAAAACTTACGTGACGTCGTCAGCACACTTCAGCACAGCAGTCAGTGACGGCTTTCGTGGCGTAGAAAGGAACGCGTTCAGCTTTAAAAAAAACTTTAAGACATTATTTTTTTATTTTGTAACTGACTATTTAAGTAAATTTATATTTAAATCACAATGTTCTTATATCTGTGATTTAAATGATGTATTTTTTTATTTACAAGCTTATTAATTTTTTATTATTATTTTGAGGTCAATTTTGTCGTCTATTTGATATTAAATTATCATGAAATGTGAAAATGGGCGATGGCAACATTAAATTCACTATCTCTTTCATACTTTTAAATCACTGCGTAAATGATTGCGAGATGAAGCGTGATGGGAATAGTTTTAATTATTTGTTTTCTTTTCAAATATCTCAGAATTTGACAGCACAAAGAAGGCGGCCATTTTATTGCTGGCTGGAGAACGAACAGAGAAGCTGCTGTAGCTTTATTTTCTCCAGCAAGGCCTAATATAGTTTTTGACTTATTTTTATATAAATAGACTTCTGTTTACTAGCGTACAAAGCCGTATACGTATTTAGTGTTAAGTTTTAGTCGTATTTATGTATTGAGTGAGAAGAAATGGATGATCCAAATAGAATGATGGCGCATAGCGGAGGCCTCATGGGACCGCAAGGCTACGGGCTTCCCGGAGGCGAAGGCGCGCCGGCCGCGGGCGAGGGCGAAGCGCGCAAGCAGGACATTGGCGAGATCTTGCAGCAGATCATGAATATAACGGACCAGAGTCTCGACGAAGCGCAGGCGAGAAAACACACGCTCAACTGTCACAGAATGAAGCCTGCCCTATTTTCTGTGTTGTGTGAAATAAAAGAGAAAACAGGTAACATTTTGATACGGGACAAATATTAACGACAATGTTTATTCGCAATAACTTACTAAGAAAAGAAATAGTTAACATTTCAATAATCAATATTTGAGGAATTTATGTAAAAATTGTTGCTAAACATATTCCAGTCCAGAACAATGCTGTTTAAATTTGCTGTTTGAGATGACTAATATTCAATGTTCATTAGTATAAACATTGTGTTATTGTTATCTTGACAGATTTCATATTTTCAATATACAATAGGTACCTACAATAGGTCTTAAGGATTCTGCTGTATTTGCATATCCTACTACTTACAAATTTAAAGATTGTGAAATACACATAAATGGCTAAACAGATTTGGATGAAATTGAGTATGCAAGTAGCTTGTAACTGGACTTAACCTGGACGAAGCCATGCACAAAATCTAGTCATTTATAAGTTACATTAAAAATTTCAATGGAAGCAGCAATTTTCCCTTGTAGATACATTTTTGCATATTTTTGCACTCTTTAGTTCTATCGCTCCGTAACACTCAAGAGGAGGAGCCCCCGGACCCCCAGCTGATGCGGCTGGACAACATGCTGATAGCCGAGGGTGTGGCCGGCCCGGAGAAGGGCGGTGGCGCAGGCGCGGCCGCCTCAGCATCAGCAGCTGCCGGAGAATGGGGTAATTATGTGTTTGCAATACAATGAAATATAGAAAAAATTGGGCTAGTTTGGACAATCATCTTTTATAAAAAATCTAGATGTGTGTTAGTTTTAAAAAACCAAACACTCAGAATTTTGATTAAGATAATTTGTTAGATTTGAGCAAACTTCTTCAGTCTCCTCTCACAATGAGATTGATATAGGTCTTAGTCCACCACACTGACTCATCTCAGATTGGTCGACTTCACAGGCATTGAGAAACAGGCTGTGCATGTTTTATCACACTTATTCAGTAAACTACTTTTAAAATTGTAAAGTGCCACTGTGACTGTGTCTACATTATGAAGAGAGGTGTTGGTTATAAACCATGCTGTCAAACAGAATATTTCAATATGTTTTCTCTTGTATTTTGCAATAACTAATTTGTAGTTTAAATAAAATGAGGTGTCAAACTTCCCCTATCCTAACTAATACATTATTTTGGATTTTATGATCTAAAATCTCACACAATATGTTATGATGCACTCCTGTTCAATCAGTTCAATACTTATGCCTAGTTTATATTATTACTAACAGTATGATTTAGATAGTAATAACTAATTATAGTAATAATTATGATGGTTTCTATACTAACTTTAGTTTTAAAGAGCTTAATGATGTTGTCATTTGCAGTAATCCAATAACATAATAAGTATCATTTTATTAACACTAATTTAATAAAAATAATAAAGATGTGGATTTTTACAATTTTTTTTTCTATATTAAAAATCTTTAAATAAACTTATAACATTTGAACTGAAATTAATTGGGTTACACACCTAAAAGTTTGAGAAACACTGGGCTAATGAAAATAGCATTAGCTGTAAATTGAATACATACAACATACATACAAGCCAGTGGTTTATAAAACCTATTTAAATATGGGTCTCCAGCTATATACAAAAAAGTGTCCAGACTAGTTGATTCTACGGCATTTAGAAGTATCTTTTATGTCAATTATTTCTTCAACAAATATTTTTGACGTGCACTCCTTCCTTTGTTAAACTCGCGCCCCTATGTTAACCTTGTGTTCTCAGCCTAGTTTGCCTTATTGATAATCCACCTCTGCATAGATAAAATTACTGCAAATGACACCAACAGACAACTAACAGAAAAGCACACTGTGGGTACGGTACGGAGGTTGCATGTATACTCTTTTTGTCCTCCGCTGCAACTTAAGGCACTGTGGCCCAAGCAGATAACGCGATCGAGCACTCGGACTACCGCGCGAAGCTGGCGCAGATCCGCCAGATCTACCACCAGGAGCTGGACAAGTACGAGAACGCGTGCAACGAGTTCACCACGCACGTGATGAACCTGCTCCGCGAGCAGAGCCGCACCAGGCCCATCACGCCCAAGGTATCACCACAATCACCGCCACAGTTTTTTTAACTTCTGCAGTCGTTTACGAACAATTTCAACTGAAATATTGTTTATTTCAATAAATCTTTTGAATCTTGAATGAAAACTGCGTAT
>DWIY01000886.1:0-11315 GCA_018248615.1 Erynnis brizo brizo
CACACACACCCAGACCAGAAACAGAAATTTAAACTCATCATTCAAATCTCTGCACCGCTGGGAATCGAACCCAGGACTCTCCGCGCAGCGCACCGGCGTCTTTAACCACTGCGCCACTCAGGTCGTCGACCATACATAGGTAACGATGTCTTGAATGACACGATACGATTACTATACGAAACTGCGTAAGTTCACATTTGAGGCACTGAAAGTGACTGAGTGAGTGGTCTCACAATGTTAATACATATTTTATTAATAAATAATAAATTCCTTCTTATGTGTATTCTAATAGCATTTTCTTTTTTCCAGACTACGTCCAGCCAATCTGCTTAACGAGCAACGCGCGCCTGAACACTGGCAATGACGTGTTCGTGGCCGGCTGGGGAAAAACCCTATCGGGTACGTTACGTTTGCTATTGATTGTATCCCTCCTTTAGTTACACTTTTCTTGGAATATCGGCCACTTCCGTGCAAAATTAATACCCGTATTATTAATAGGGGACTCTACAAAAATGTTGTTTTGAATTATTTGGAAACAATATCATAGTGTGGTGATGACACACATATAATAGTATAGTGCCGTGAAGCTGCATGTTCTTCATGTCTTGTGTTTTGGTTGTAAGTGGTTGTCGGATGTACTTTATTTGAGCGAATATCGTAGTCCTCATGAGCAGCAACGACCTGATAAGCTTTCTGTGCCATATGAGGTTGGATGTCCATGAGTTGCAATGACCACTTAACATCAGGTAGCCCTTGCCCGTTTGCTACTCAATAACAATGAAATAAAATCTATATATAGTTGAATTTTTGTAAATTTAATAGGAGTCATTTGAGATTTGCCTCTTTAAATAGAATAAATATTTTTTTTGCTTCCGATTAATTCTATAATTCACAATTCATACATCGATGTCACTAGACAATTACAATGTAAGGTATAACGACGTAACACTGATAGACTTTGTCTTATTATTAGGTGGCAGCAGCCCAATCAAGCTGAAGCTCAATCTGCCCATCTACAGCAAATCAGACTGTGTCTCCAAGTACAGAGGCCTGGGCGCTGACTTAACAGAAAAGCAAATTTGCGCTGGTGGCGTTTTCGCCGAGGACGCCTGCAGGGGCGACTCTGGCGGTCCCCTCATGAAGAACATTGGCGGTACCTGGGAAACAGTGGCCGTCGTATCCTTCGGCTATGGGTGTGGCAGAGACGGCTGGCCAGGCGTCTACACCTCGGTCGCTGACTACCGCGACTGGATAGAACAGACCATGAGAGATACCAATGTTTAGCTTTAGATAGAAATCTTCGATTTAAGAAATGTTACACAGCTTGCCATAGTGAAAACTAATTTTGACGCTTTTGTGACAATCAGTTATTGTAAGTCTAAAAAATACGTCATTACCTACTCAAATAAACATGATAAGGATACGATTTTTGTCTTTTATTAAAACAGAAAGATGATTTTGGCAATCTTAATATTTAAAAGCTCGTACTGAAAACTCGTCCCGCTTGCGCTTGCTACGCTTTTGTACAAAGCTCTAACAATTTAACAAATAAGTGCAATATATTCAAATGGTGGTTGGGGAGATGGATCCCAAAAGTCATCGAGTCCCCAGTTGAAGGAACAAAGATATTCAATTAGTCGTAACGTATCATTTGCATATAGGTGTCACTCGCAATCAAATTAAGTGGAGCGCTGGCAATTCTATGCGCATAATTAAATCATTTACCCCTTCGGAGCTATGCGAGCCTGGTGACCCAAAATTTTATTAATCCCCATTTACTTTAATATTATCTATATTACTCTATTACTCCTCCATGAATATGTCTGTTATGAGTTACGTCTAAGTTTTTAAAGGCATGTTCTAATTGGTTGACATAGCCGACCGACCGACCAATATGACAAAATTATGGAGCTGTCGAAAATGATGAAATACGTACTGACATGCGACAAAATGTTGGTACTAAATGACGTTGCCGTACAAATAACTTTAGCGAGCAACATGGAAGGGTAAGCATTTGCAACAGAAATCTGAAATCAGGAGGAACAGTACATAAACAAATTTATTAGTTAAGAAGTTATAAAATTAATGTATTGAAAGACATCTTAAGCGTAGATATTATTAAACATTTATTTGTTCCCGAACAACAGAATTAAGATTATTATCTGACTGGAGTTGTAGGCATATTTACTTGGGTTATCTAATAAGGATAACAAACAAACTGAGGTAAAACTGAAGTAGGTAGGTACTTCACAATTTTCCTGCAATGTGTTGTTTTCCGTAATTCATATAACTCTAACGTTGCTAAAATGATAAAACGTGGCACGGCTGGATAAAAACACGAAATAAATCACAACTGTGAATACATTCATTTATTCCCGAAAAGATAACAAATACGCGAAGGGGAAACTCCAATCGGCATCTAAAAATTACGACAGTTTAAAAGTAGGCTCCATTTACATAAAACTACTATATTGGAAATGATATAGTTTCCATAAGCCCCCATTTGTTTGTTTCGTATGAGAATAACGGGCGCGAGGGATATTTGTAGAATTAATTCGAATCCAATTTGGAATCATTATTTTATTTACACGTTCAATGCCGTAAGCATGATTTATCATCAAAGTATTCGTATAGGTACTTAACGTGTGACGTTAGTATGGGGAGATGTGTGACAGGCTGACAAATTTTAATGACATACTAATGACTGACGTTTACCGTACGAATATTTTGACGATAGTGATCGTGCTCGGGACACTGAATGATCCTGGAACGATATGGCGGCAAAATATAAGTATCTCGTGTGTATTTGTGTGATCAAAAATGCATATAATTACATAATCCTCGCGGCACTGAGCTGGGTTTAAATCTTCAATTTATTCTCATACGCTTTATTTTTACAATAGTGCTATATTTAAGCTACATTCAAAAGGTAAGTAACGCATTATAATCAGTCAACCTGCCACAAGTAAGTATACTCAGCACTAATAAAAATAGGTTTAACTACGAACATCTAGTATACATAGAGTCATTTATTGCATTGATCTGATCATTATGAGACAATATCGCGTGATTACATTATAGTCATCAGTCATGCGATGTTGGGTTTCCTACAATATTGTAACAATGCCATTCATACAACCCGTCATTACGCTACATTACATGACATATCGACAATTGAGATTACTATCCGTCCAAGTATAAAACTTCAAAAGCGGTACACAATACGATTTGATTGGACGGAGTAAAACCCATTGAAAATGCTCTTAGTTATATTTTTCTTCTTGTGCATTTATAGTGACTTTTGTTTAGGAGGCGACGTAAGTAAACTAATACTTCTTTAACACGTGAAAGTAAAAATTTAACACTGTACCGTTCAAAATTGTTCTCTGAATCTGATCTCCAAATCCTGACGTAAACCTGTCTCGCATGTTTTCATACCACCTATAGGCCCTCCAAAATGCTTTAAAGACTATCCCATCGATACCAACCGGTACCGACGGCCTAAAGTGCCCTCCGAAGCACGGAAGCACGCATTTAATTTTTCATTACCATTCTCCATTTCATTACCCATTCCATTACCCATCCAGGCACTGATAGTGCGCGACGTTGCTTAACTTTTTCGATCGCTTGCGAACTCCTCGTACTTAAGTAGCTATGCGCGGTAAATCATATTCTATTCTATTTGCTACTGATTTACCACTAAACGGGTTTAATTTTCTAGCCATATTACATAGCCGAGTGGTCAGACGTGATTAGGAGCTGTCCAGACTTCGAAAATGTAAACTTCAGCTGTGATGATCTGGAATTGGGAAGCGCCCCGAGCTCTGATGAAGAAGACGCTGGCCTTGCTCTCAATGGAATGCTTACATTTCTTGAGGATCTGGAAGATGGTTATACGGTTGGTCACAGTTTAAAAGTATTATACAATATGTCAAACAAATGTGTTGTGTTTAACAAAAACAAATGAACACTATCGTCAAAGTATTCGTATAGAATTAGATTGTTTACTAATAGTTTGGCGAAAGTGTTCATTTTTATGGCACAGCTGCTTGTGACTCGTCTTCGTATGATGAAATCATCTTTTCTCATGCTGTTCAGACGCTTTGCTATTTATTGCAACCTGCAAGGGATTTTGTCGTGTGACCTAGTCGTGCGGTAAAAATCACCCTGTGCAATTACCACATGATGGAATTACAGTAGGTAGGTCCAGAATTGCAAGGGAGTCCGCACATTGTCATTATTCTTGCTCAATTAGTCTTAATTCTCAGGATAGAGGGTGGATGGTCAATACTATAATGTTATTTATTTCGGACGAATGATCCCGAATTTGTTATTCGTAGTTCGTCTTCGAATGTGCTGATGCATTTGATTGGTTCACTTCAACTGTGGAATTGCTAAGTTTACTATTTCTGGTACAGTAATTATAAATGTAAGTACATAAATGTTTTGTCGGCATTGTTAATATTTCCAATTTTTGTTTTTCAGATGGATTTACAAATATTCAAATGTACAGAAATTGGCGATGAGCCGATATACAATGCAAAAGGAGACTTTTGTTCGAGTCTACAAAATTCAGATACCCCTTGGTATCCAATTGTCGCAACATTTAATTCTACGTCTTGTCCGATTCCTAAGGTATGATACCTATTGATAATCATAATCAAAATTAATAATAGGTAGATTTAAATAATAATAAAACCTCTTAAGTTTTAATTAAATATTTAATTTAATTATTTAATTTAATATTCTGAATGCGCGACAAAGGACACCATCCTGTACCATACCATTGCTCAGACTCGACTCAGATTTTCAGTTGAAAACCGAAGTCTGGGTAAGTAGTAGATGCTACTAAGTAGTCATTGCAGTTCAACTTATCTGATGTTTTAAGTAAATGAGTTGCTGCCTTTGAGGACTTGAATTTGTAACCCAGAAGCCATACATAACCCTTTAACCGGAATGTGCAAAATTTGCACACACCCACGCGCACATAATATTGGGTATATGATATAGGTAAGCATACAACCTACACAAAAGCACAAATATTAATATAATTTCAATAAGCAGTTATAATCTAGTACAAAAAAGCGATTCTACAATGTTTTAAACTTTTTTATTTGTTTCAGGCTAAATACCCATTGGATGGCTTAAAGATTTCTCTCAACTTCGCCAAAGATGTGCTAAACCATGAGTTTTGTGGAGAGTATACCGCCCGGCTGGCGATAATGGATAACCTAGACATGATATCTTGCCACTTGGTTAGTTTAGCAGTGGTCGAAATGTTTGATGATGACAAATGAACTGTTTTATGATTAAAATCAAGGTTTTTTCATTTGCCCTTAATTTACACTTTTACATAGGTGTGCGGAAACACATGCAATTAAATAAAACTCGAAAATAGAAAAGAGTGAATTTAGTTAATACCTACTGATAAATAGGCATGAATGTTAACGAACTTTGAGAATGTTCATCAAATCTTTCAAAGTTCAAGAACCTCGAAAGATATCCGCAGAATTCCTTCAAACGAACTTGAAGAAAAAGGACTAACTCACATAATTAGGCCTTAAAGTGTAATAAATATAAATCTGTCTTATTATAAAATATCTTTATTTGAATAATATTTCGATTTAAAGACGCCCAAACGTGGAGACGGGAGTCGCATTTGCATACCGTTGATAGTGACCCGTGCTGCCGCGTAATACAATTTTCACATACGTTTTCCCAGCTAAGGAACGTACAGGCAGAATTTATAGTGAAAACTTAAGTTAAATCTCTTCACTGCGAATATTTTAAGATTGCATTCGACTTAAAATATGTAAAGGCGGATTGCAGTATGTCTGCGCGGCGCTTCGCCACAAGCTTCGAGCTTATGCAAGCAAAGGTAAGCTTTATAAAAATATCAGTTGATGCTCCTTCAAATCCCGACTCTGGTTTGATCTCTAGTTGCTTATAGTAAACATGTTAAATCATACTTATGTTTTATTTTGATAAAAATAATAACCCATATTTCTATAACGCACAGCTTTAACGTATATGGCGAAGCGAGCTTATAAAATGTAGTGTTGTTAATAGACGTATGGCGGAGTACAATCGCATAGTGGAACGGGAACGCACTGTCATTGAGTGACATCTGACATTGCGCCAAAAAGAGTTCATGTTTTTATCAGGCTCAACTTCGAGTGAATCGGATCTCCAGTTCAGCTCAGCTACTGTTCCAACCAATATACTGTACAACGTACTGTACTTACTGTACAAAACCATGTAGAGGCATCATACATTTGCGCGTTATACGTGGATACGAGTTAATAAGAAGACGATTAAAAATTATTAAGATTTTTGATTGTGAGATCTACCTGCTTCGCTCCATCATTCAAGTCCTCCTTCAAATATCTGGCATAATATTTTAATGTTTCAAATTCCAAATGTGTTGCATAATTATGCACACCACATAGCTAAATTGGATAAGAAACATAACAAAATTAATTTGAATAGTAATTGGTATTTGATCATACTCGTAAAACTACATACCTACGTATTGAATAATGATCCCTCCTTCTGTCGCAGTCGGGTAAAAATTAGACATAGGTTACAGACGCTATCCCTATTAGAATTCGCAGAAAATTTAGGGAAGTTCGTATATTTAATGATGCTTGAAGTTTCTCGCTGACCAATGGGAAATTTCTGGAACGTTGGGATCGAGAAAAAGTTAATAATCCCTGACGCGTCCCTTCCCGGCGCAATTATAAATTTCGCCGCTTAATGTGAGGAACGTTTTATTTGCTACCTTTGAATATAAATCAACTGCTTACATGTTAAATTCTGAATGTACATTGTACAACCCCCAAATATAAAACTTTAAAGTTTTTTGTTTTTAATTCAACCAATTATGTAAGTACTAAAAGTACGTATCTACTTGATAATCAATTTAAATTATCAATTAATTAGGATTGTAATGAATTTAGATTATTTGTTTTCTATGGTAAATGTTTATGTGGCAATTAAAATGAAAACATTGCGTCTTTGTAAGATAATGATTTAAAGATTCTCACATAATTTCCAGTTTAGAATACAACAAAGATGCACATTTATATGAAGCATCCTTAAGTACAAAGCGTATTCATCAATTTTCATTTCTTTTCTTAAATCTTTTATTCGGCTCATAATTGCAGGGCTGTTACTTTTTTTCAATTGTGCCACAAAACAATGTGCTGTCTGTCAGCCTTCAACACAAAGGAAGTGCTTTAATTTACGAAGAAGGGTTTATTTGAGCTGTGGAAATTATTTCAGTACTGCTTACTTAGCGCTTTGCTCATTCATGTTTTATTCTAGTTTTTTTCTCCGTCGTCAGTGTTTGATGGATGGACATTAGTCATCTTTGAATTGTTGTGATTGTTTTGTCTCTTAGATTATGCTTCTTTTATAAACGATGTCATGATGTAAGATTAGTTAGGACTACATGTAACAATGTCTAGTATGTACTCTAGTGTGCTCTCTACTGTACTCAGGTTGTTTAATGATTAATGCTCAATCACTTTTGGATTTTGAAATAATCTATCGTAAACCTTTGCTTTACAACTTTGTTTGCCTCTGATGTACTCATCCAACTATCCTGTATGCACCATCAGATATGGATAGGTGATCTGTGTAGCGGACGTTCCAATAAAAGTTAGAAATGGCGAACTATTTACGTAATTGAAAAAGCGTGTTCAGTGGATGACTCGCACGTGAAAGGGAAAATCAAATCTCTCGACGTTACTCGGCAAATTGGGGACCGTACTTGTGGACAGGACAGGTGCCGAGAGTTCTTTGAGTAGTTTTGACGCCATGTCTTCGTGATGTATAGGTATATCTAGTACTTATATAGATTGAAACTCTTTGATGTTTTCATTAAACTCGAGACCTGTTTTTCTTCCTATTCTTTCTTCATGTAATCCACTGCTGGACATGGGACTCCCATAATTAATGATACTAGTTTCTCTCTGTTGTGGGATTTTTAAACCAACGGTCTCCCGCTGGTTGGTGTTCGAACTGAACTACTTTTGCTGAGTTGTGATCATAATTATTATTTATTTGATTAACGGGTTAAAGTAACAAAAAACATCCTTATTCAATGAGTAACCTAACTGTACCTTAATAAAGTTTTGTAAAATATATTATGTATAATTTGGTTATTGCTCAGCAAATAAATGTTACTAAGTATCAGTAAGTATCTTGTAAAAATTACAAGAAAATTTTACTTTCCTCCTCCGAAAGAAGAAAGGAAACTTCCACAGTCGTACATATCAAGGGTGACAAAGGGTACCAAGAACTTTTCAATATACGGTACATTGAAAAAGTTTAATCCGCGAACGCCAGTCGTCATAACAGAGCACAAAAAGAGCGTGTGAAGTGGACAAAAAGCCGCACGCACATCAAAAATGTGATAACTAGCGTAAGGGAGGTGAGAAGAGCTCTCCAGATTTACCATAGAACGTAGGTTTAGTAGAAATTCCTTTGAAACTTAATCTGTGCTCCTTTTAATATGTACTATTAAAGGTATCAATGCAAAATCTTCCTAGGGGGTTGACCCACTGAGGAATTTAACTACTGAATTTATTAAAAATTGAAAATTTGTAAATTAAACTTAGAAGATAAGAAAAAGGACTACATATAGGATTTATTATTGGCTTTGAAGAGAGATAGATCTTTTAAAGTTTTTTAAGGAGTCTATGTCAAAGTTCCACTATACATCATCGATTGCAATAGTGAAGAATAAATAGGTTAAAATGATTGCTTTTTGAAGAAATCAACGGGCTTAGAATAACGCACACCTATCTAATACGATTCAGGGAAATACCGCAATATCGGGTGTTGAAATTTTTAATAGTAAAAACCCAATATTCCGTTCCATAATAATATATTGCTTATTTGAGGAAATACACAAAATTATTTGGTATTTCTAGTTATCATTTGGTCTTTGGGGCCTCTCAATAATACGCCGCGGGTTTGCAATAAAATCGTCAAGTACAGATCTGCTAACGACGCACTTTGCCATCCGAGCCCCGAGAATCGGAGTTAAACATGACGGTATGAGATGAAAGCACATTTCTACCTACGTTGCCGCAGTTTTGGGATCTGAAATTTGGATATTCGATGGAAGGCGTGTAATTCCTTCCAGTAAAATCATTTTGAGGATATAGCAACAG
Organism: Erynnis brizo brizo; assembly: GCA_018248615.1. Classification (NCBI taxonomy): domain Eukaryota; kingdom Metazoa; phylum Arthropoda; class Insecta; order Lepidoptera; family Hesperiidae; genus Erynnis; species Erynnis brizo. The sequence continues at coordinate 9,183 of DWIY01000886.1, forward strand.
AAAATTGCTTCGATACGCATCATAGTGGCGCCCTTCCACAATTAATTCTTGTATTATATGTAAAAGTAGACAAAATAAACTAAATCTTAGGTATTACATAATAGCGCGAACGTGGTCGTTTGAATTATTAAGAATCATTAATCATCGAAGTACCTATATCTACAATTTTTATTGGACAAAATCTTACGTCATATTGTCATTCCATTTTAATGTTTTAGGTAGATTTTAGGCCAAATAATTTCAACTTACCAAAATTACCAATTACCATTCGTAATTACAAAACATTTCTGTATCAACAAAATATAGAGCACCCTTTTTCATTTCACTAAAGTAATTCGAACACATACAAAGCCCCCTAAGATACCCGTACAATGCAGACATTTAGGAAAAAAGTTAATGGCGCTTAAAGCTTGGACGCTGTCCTGTAATTACGAATTAAAAAGTTCGTCCGCCGGACCCCAGTTTTTTCTCATTTATTTGAATGTGAAGAAGATAATTTTGCTCCCCAAAATCTAATATCCATCTCCGGACTTGTGTCTTTATTGCGAGTGCCATAAAGCTGAAATTATAACGGCACCAAACTCAATTACTTTTAACGTTATCTCTGCATGTGCGATATGTTTATACATTCCCTATTTACAAATGGTACGAAAATTTACTTTTACGACTTCTCTGGACAGTACTGATTGTAGGTTTTCAGAATGTATTATAGAACCCAGTCCTTAAAATAACTTTATGCATTGATCAAGTTTACCGATAACATTTATACAGAGGAATTAAATTAACTTGCTGCTACAATATGCTCTGCTTAGTTGGTTAGATAACCTTGTATAGTGAAATCAAGTTGTTAGTCAATTTAATTTCTATATTTTGGTTACAATATGGCTTACAATTATGGCCTACATATTTATTTGTCTCTGAATTTCTATCAATATATTCGTGTGTTGTTTAAAAAAACATTTTTGTAATCAAATACGCAAGACTACTACTTCTTCTCACTTCTAAACCTGTATCACTGGTTTTATCACCGGTTTATTTTAAGCTTGATGAATTCTAGAAACTAAAAATTCATAGTTAAGCATTCACAAGTATTACTGACGTGAAAAATTCAGTAACAAACATATTTATACACCTAAGTGTAGTTACAGCAAGTTGTAATAAAACTTTTTATGGCTATGCCGTATATCACAAATTATACAGAAACAAAATTTAATCATTCTATGACAATGCGAATTAAACTTTGGTGGTCGTTCACAGACATAATAAAACTTATTGGATTAGCCAAACGAATGACATTACTTTTGTGACCACAGTTGAGCTTGTAGCAGTCATAAAAGTTCTCGTATGGCTACAAACAAAAAATATAGTGCTTCTTAAATTTTTTGTAATAATTAAGTATTAGGTACGCGAAATTCCTTCCCCGTACGAAGGGGATTTTGGAGGTATGGTTGAGGTTTGAGGTACTATACCTAGTTTACGGATGGACAGATTTAAGTTATCAATACTTGTCTTTAAATTTTTGAAAACATTATTTACATACTACTAAGTACACAGCACTTCGCTCATGTTTGAGTTTGAATGTGGCACTTCATGGATACTACTTGGCCGGGATGCTAGTTTGCTACTTCTTTTAATAATACCCTGAAATCAACTTATCGACCTCAGGAAAAATCAAACATACCTACATTGTTTGCAACCCATTAGTGACTTATGTAATGCAGGTTCGGTCTCCTCTCACATTGAGAAGAGTTCTAAGTCCACCACGCCAAATGTGGATTGATAGACTTCATATGTCTTTGAGATCATTACGGAGAACTCTCAAACATGCAGGTTTCCTGATGATAATTTTGTTAAAACTCACATAAGAATACTAAGATGCTCAGATTTTCATTCTAGACCGTGCGGCGTGGAGACCTTGGAGAGGCATATGCCCAGCGGTGGGCGTCATAAATGCTGAGAAAGAAGAAGAAGATAAGACATTGGTGCGTGCCGTTGCGATTCGAACCCGGACCTCTCGATTAAGGGACCGAATGCTTAGTTACTGTGCTATCACCCCTAGTCTACTCGACAAGTTCAAAATCGTGTTAATTCTTGATAAAGGTCCTAAAAATATGTGCGATAGCTCATTGGATT